>CM019075.1:92291130-92480454 GCA_009667805.1 Leptobrachium leishanense
ATAATCACACTAATGCAGGAGGGAAATTATATCTACCTATAGTAATAATCCTAGTATTGCAGGAGGCAAATTATATCTACCTATAGTAATAATCACACTAATGCAGGAGGAAATTATATCTACCTATAGTAATAATCATAGTATTGCAGGAGGCAATTATTAGATTACCTATAGTAATAATCACACTAATGCAGGAGGGAAATTATATCTACCTATAGTAATAATCCTAGTATTGCAGGAGGCAATTATATCTACCTATAGTAATAATCCTAGTATGCAGGAGGCAAATTATATCAACCTATATAAGTAATAATCCTAGTATTGCAGGAGGCAAATTATATCTACCTATAGTTAATAATCCTAGTATTGCAGGAGGCAAATTATAATCTACCTATAGTAATAATCATAGTATTGCAGGAGGCAAATTATATCTACCTATAGTTAATAATCACACTAATGCAGGAGGAAATTATATCTACCTATAGTAATAATCATACTAATGCAGGAGGGAAATTATATTCTACCTATAGTAATAATCATACTAATGCAGGAGGGAAATTATATCTACCTATAGTAATAATCACACTAATGCAGGAGGGAAATTATATCTACCTATAGTAATAATCCTAGTATTGCAGGAGGGAAATTATATCTACCTATAGTAATAATCCTAGTATTGCAGGAGGCAAATTATATCTACCTATAGTAATAATCCTAGTATTGCAGGAGGCAAATTATATCTACCTATAGTAATAATCCTAGTATTGCAGGAGGCAAATTATATCTACCTATAGTAATAATCACACTAATGCAGGAGGGAAATTATATCTACCTACAGTAATAATCATACTAATGCAGGAGGGAAATTATATCTTCCTATAGGAATAATCATAGTAATGCAGGAGGGAAATTATAACTACCTATAGTAATAATCACACTAGTGCAGGAGGGAAATTATATCTACCTATAGAAATAATCCTAGTATTGCAGGAGGCAAATTATATCTACCTATAGTAATAATCATAGTATTGCAGGCGGCAAATTATTTCTACCTATAGTAATAATCACACTAATGCAGGAGGGAAATTATATCTACCTATAGTAATAATCACATTAGTGCAGGAGGGAAATTATATCTACCTATAGTAATAATCCTAGTATTGCAGGAGGCAAATTATATCTACCAATAGTAATAATCACATTAATGCAGGAGGCAAATTATATCTACCTATAGTAATAATCCTAGTATTGCAGGAGGCAAATTATATATACCTATAGTAATAATCACACTAATGCAGGAGGCAAATTATATATACCTATATAGTTTAAATCACTCTAATGCAGGAGGGAAATTAATCTACCTATAGTAATAATCACACTAATGCAGGAGGCAAATTATATCTACCTATAGTATATAATCATAGTATTGCAGGAGGGAAATTATATCTACCTATAGTAATAATACAAAATATATATATATTTTATTCATCAGTAGTCAAAAATGTAGATTAAGTATGAGTGTTGTATGAATGTGTAGAGGGAGCTATAATGAATGAATGGTTTGTGAATGGGCAGTAACAAGGGTTGAAGCCTTGATCTGGCGTTACTGCTCACTGTAACTAAAAAAAATTAACAAGCGAGGGAAAAGTATTGAGAAAAGTCCTGCAGGCCAAACATGGTCTTACTCCTTTTGCACAATAAAGCAGTTTTCTTTCTGTGCTACAACATGCCTTCTGACTGTTTATTTTGTGACACAGCAGTTAGCAGCATTGAGAAAGGGATCTTTTTCTACCACTGAATGAGGAGACCACACTTTTTTTAAATTAAAATATATTTTATTAAAATGCACATTTAAAGTATATTATTTATTGCATTTTAAACAAAAGAATCGCTTTGAGGCACAGATAAAATCTTCCCTGTGTATGAAGTCACCACACTGGCCGCTTACTTTTTGCAGCTTTCAGGGAGAGAAGTTGTATAATGCAGCCAGACTTTACAAGCACCCACTGATACACATACTCTGTTGCTGTTTGACATCAAAGAATGAATACAAATATAACAATTATATATTAAGGCAAGTAATGTATCCTGGAGAGATGTAACATGGTTTCCCACCTGCATAATATCATGAAATTGTTACTTTCCCTCTGACCTCAAACAGCAGCAGAGTACATGGCATGATGGCATCTCTGGGAGGTTGTAAATTCTGCTAGCATGAGAAATATTATACAGGGCAGGCAGAGGGATGATCCTGTCCTGTCAGTGCCAGACAGGACTCCCTGTGATTTCAAATGTGGACGTCTAACAGGAGCAAAGTGCCTGCAAAGCTCACCCAGGTGTTATCTTACTTATCTTAGGGAAAACACAGATACAGCACAGGTAACATTTTACATTGCATTTTAAAAGGGAATTCCTTCATATAAATCTCGGCCTGTAAAATTTTTCTGGCGCATCTGACCTTACAGTAAGGGAAAAAACTCAATTATATACAAACAGGGAACATTTTACATTGCATTTTAAAAGGGAATTCGTTCATATAAATCAAGAGGAACGAATTGTAATAAAATTACATAAACTGATAAACTGAGAAAACATATTATATATCAGTTTATGTAAATTTTATTACAATTCGTTCCCCCTTGATTTATATGAACGAATTCCTTTTAAAATGCAATGTAAAATGTTCCCTGTGTTGTATATAATGGAGTTTTTTCTTTTACTGTAAGGTCAGATGCACCAGAAAAATTTTACAGGCTGAGACACGATCCTTTCCTCTATGTGCCGGACTGAGAACTCAAGAGCCACAAACTAGAGTTTGATTAGGAGGGGAGATAGATACCTGTCCCCCTGTCTAATTTTACAAGCAGTCACTGGAAGAATCATTAACCATAAAATGCCTGTTATCAGTGACGGCCCCCTGGGGAGATAAGTGCCTACATTGCTCCTCACACCTCTTATAGATCCAGACATTATATTGTTAAAGATTCCACTAATTAACAGCTTATAAAGTTAAACATATGGGGGAGAGGAGCACTGTGTGTGTGTGTGTATGTACTGATGGAGATAGTCTGTCCAGTTAATCTCCCTTCAAACAGCACAATCGGGCACCGGGCATCTGCTAATCACAGGGAGTCCTGTCCAGCATCAGAATCAAATAATATTACAAAATGTATTGCATTTTCCTTTCGTTTCCTTTGTAATTTGGAGTGAAGGGTTTCGGATATCGTTAGCTGCACGAATACATAGTTACATAGGCTGAAAAAAGACATGCGTCCATCGGGTTCAGCCTCTCCCACATAACCTACTGCTGTTGATCCAAAAGAAGGCAAAAAACCCAGTCTGAAATATGCAACATACCGGGAAAAAATTCCTTCTTGACCCCAGAATGGCAGTCAGGTTTCTCCTTGGATCAAGAAGCTTTTACCCACATATTAAATATTATAACCCTTAATATTCTGTGTCTGCAGGAAGTCATCCAGTCGTTTTTTAAAAGTCTGTACAGACTCTGACCCAACCACCTCAACAGGCAGAGAATTCCACAGCTTTATTGTCTCTCACCGTAAAATGACCCTCCTATGCTTTAAGCTAAATTTTCTTTCTTCCAGTCTAAATGGATGACCCCTGTCCTATGTATAGACCTGTTAATGAATAGGTTATCAGACAATGGTTGATAATGGCCCCGTATATATTTATATAAGGTTATCAGATCCCCTCTAAGGCGCCGTTTCTCTAAACTAAACAGGTTTAAGCTTGTTAGTCTTTCCTCATAACTTAACCCTTCCATTCCCCTTATTAATTTAGTTGCCCGTCTCTGCACTTTTTCTAACGCTATAATATCTTATTTTAAGACAGGTGCCCAAAATTGCACGGCATATTCAAGGTGCAGCCTGACCATTGATTTATACAGAGGCAAAATTATGTTTTCATCCCGTGAGTGAACTCCCCTTTTAATGCATGCCAGTACTTTGCTGGCCTTGGCGGCTGCTGTTTGACATTGCACATTGTTACTTAGTTTGAAGTCTATGATTATTCCCAAATCCTTCTCCTGCTTGGATTTCCCTAACTACGAAAACATCTGAAAATTCGGACGAAAACGTATTAGTACTATAACGAATGCACATGTCAATTAAATAGACTCTGCAGTAAGGCAGCTCTGACAGGGAGGGTACTTGTACCTCCATAATTTATATGTACAGAAGTCAGGACTGGGCGAAGCGTTATCAAATTTAAGGACTAGCTACATGAGCGTGTCACAGAGCACCACAGCAATAAAACTCACAGTAATGTACGGTGTGTATCAGTTGAGTGAAATTGCAAGCTCATGGGACATCCCTTCATGGTGATCAGGCATCCCCCAATGGTACATACAACCAGCAGCCGGCCGCCCACATATTTTTATTTTTTTACATATTCAATGCCGCCCACATATTAACCCTTTATACCTCACTGCATTTTTAAAAACCTTTAATTATCCTTAATTACGAACTTTTGTAATGGAAAAAATGTCAAAGAGACAAAAGTAAATTTAAAACTTTATTTAACATATTTATTTAAAAATCCATGTCCAAAAGATGCTTTCCTTATCATGTACGACAGGGGTCAGCAACGTCAGCCCTCCAGATGTTATGGAACTACATCTCCCATGCTGCTCATTCAGACCAATGCGTGCCTGAACATCACGGGAGACGCAGTCCCAAAGCATCTGGGGTTCCGAGGATAACGATCCTGCCATCTCCAGAGGAAGGCGAAAAAACTTGGACATCGTTCTAGCAAGGTGTCACAAGCAGAAAATTCCTTCCTGACCCCTATCTGAAGACGATCGGTCGCACAGTAAACCTGTCTGTCCCTGGAGAGATTATTAAAATAGAAAGAACCTTTTGGACAAGGAAAAAAAAAACAGCTCTTCATTATCCTCTTCATCCACCACGATGGCCTTCGATCCCACGAGTTCGTTGCTCACCGCCCAGTCAGAAAGGGAGAGATGGGGTGGAATAAAAGGTATAGAGAGAAAATGGAGAGAGGGAGAGAGAAAATGGAGAGAGGGAGAGAGAAAAGGAGAAAGTGAGTGAAAAGAGAGAGAGAAAAGGAGAGAAAGAGAAGAGAGGGGGAGGAAGAAAAGAGGAGGGAGAAAGGGAGATAGAGAGAGAGGGAGTGGAAAGGAGGAGGAGAGGAGAGAAAGAGGGAGAAAAGGAGAGAAAGAGTGGAGGGAGAAAAGGAGAGAGTGGAAGAAGGGGGCAGTGAGAAGGAGGAGCCTTGGGCGGTGAGACTTACTTATTATCTTGGTCGCTGTCTGGGATCTGAGCTTAGAGGGTAGAAGGCGCGTCTGTTACACTGACCTCCACTGTGACATCACAGTCAGATGACTGTGCTGTGATTCCATGTATGGTAATGTGGGTGTGGTTTTCATCCAACATGGCAACGGTGCAACAACACCACACCATTACATGGAAACACAAGCCTCACGGAGGGGCATCATTGATTAAACTTCATCTGGACTTTAAATTGCCTCTGAAAGCTGCATTTTCATCTAAATTTCACAAATTATTAAAGATTTCACTAGTAAATTATAAAATGTGGATAAAGTCATTCTTTTGATTTACGTTATCGTTTAAAGCCAAACAAGGCAGAAATGTATTAGAAATAAATGTGTTGTTTTGGCTTTTTTCTAATCTCTTGCAGTGTCTTAACGTGGGGGCAGACGGTGTCACAGAAATGCACGGATAGAGGGATTGAGCCGGCTGGATGGATGGTTTTTATAAATGCTGATTGGTCCCTATCCGGTTATTAATGCTTTGTTTGATGAAGCCTCTTTCACCGCTGTGAGCTGGGAGGTATTTACAAACAGATCCTACTATTCTGACTGAGCTTAAATCCCAGGATCCATTCATACAATAACATCTATGAAAAACTATTTGCTTGAGATGTGTGGGTGTCTTTTTAGAGGCTCCTCCTTTATATATTCAGGGTATGCGGGTGTCATTTTAGGACTCCTCCATGTATTCGTGGTGTGCCAGTTTCATTTTAGGGTCTCCTACATATAAATATATATTTAGTTAGATGACTATGTAGGGACTCCCCAATGTATTTGTGGGGTGCAGTTGTCTAATTGGTGGTCCTCCACATATTTGTGGGTGCAGTTGTCTTATTGGGGCTCCTCCATATATTTGGGGGTGCAGTTTTTTATTGGGTTCTTTTCCATATATTTGGATTATGCGGAGTCTTATTAGGGCTCCTCCTTGTATTTAGGGAGCCCCCTTTGTATCCTTACTGCAACCCTAAGCCGCTAAGGTGCGCCCTTTGTGTCCTTTACTGCAACCCTGAGCAGCTAAGGGGCGCCCTATGTCTTTACTGTACCCCACACTGCTAGGGGGCACCCTGTGTGCACGTCCAGCTGCTAGGGGGAGCCCTGTGTGCCCTTACCGCACCCCCAGCCATTAGGGCTTTGTATGGAATTGCTGTGTAGTGGAGGTACAGCACTCAAGATATCTGGTGTACATAAACGTGCTTGCAATTTCTGTTCCAGATGGAGACTTTTCAACAAACGTCCCGTATTACATAAAACAAAATAGAAATATATTATCGTGCAATATGTACATATGAGGATATATGCATTCAGTTATCTACACACTCACATGACAAGAGCCTAGACTGACTTTGGTTTTTATCACCTTTGGTTTTTTTCTCTCTATTTCTCAGGCACCCAGTCACCTTCCACTTTTGTTTTGATGTTTTCTTAAAGAAATATGACAAGGGATGCTCCCTAGTGTATTTCTGTGCGTACATATAATAATCTTCAATGCACGACAAATACATACTCACTCTTGGTGGAGCCACCTCTGGCTCTTGATATGCAGGTATGGTTTTTTTTTTCTGGGATAAAATCCACTAAACCTTCTCAGGATAATCCAAAGCAGGCAGGCAGGATAAAAGTGAAGCGTTTTTATTAAGAACAACAACCAGGATGCGTTTCCCCCAGCTGGGCAGCTTCATCAAAACTGGCAAAATAATATCATGGGGGGGCGGAGCTAACTGCCGACGAGGAAGGTCACGTTCTGAGGAGCTCCTCGACCATAGAAGCTTATGTGACATATTTTGGTGATTCCCTCATGGGATTTAAACGTACTGGACGGTGACAGGAGGTCCCTACAGCCCTCTGACTCGGACTGGGATCTTGCTGAGTCGTGCTAGTGGAGATCTTGGAGTGCGGTGGCTTTGGGCCTACCTCGGCTATCTGCGTGCGGCGCGGCCATCTTGGGCCTATTCATCCCTGCTCCGGCCGTGCTGAGTGACATTCTCCCTTCTGACACAGCGGGTGATGTCTCCCTAGACCTGTCGCGACGCTTTGGATTGTGGTGCGATATTTATCTAGCCCGGACGGAGGTGATACAGCAGGGAGAGGCTTACTGCGGAAACACACGCCTGGCGGCCATCCTGGTGGATTCTCCCCCGGCAGAGATACTCCCGGTGGATTAGTGACCCAGACTGCCGCATCTCCATGGGTAAGAAGTCGGGTAAGAAGCCCTTCCCATTAGAAGGCCCACGACAGCTGGACATCCGAGATGCGCTGGGAGAGGGCAGGCGTAAGAGACAGGGAGAACCCCATACATACCGGTCTCCCACGATGAGCTCGTCCGAGGAGGAGGACCCATACTGGTCGGAGGCCTCGGTGGTGGCGCGGCACTCGCCCCGGGCACCGGAGGCAGGCAGACGGTCAGCTGCGGAACCCAATGGTCGGAGGACCCGGTGGCGCGCCGACTCGAGTCTTCTGGTCCCCCTGTCCCTGCGGAGGTTACTCCGACTGCTCCTGGGAGGCGAAGAGACGCGGACCGCGTGTCCTTCACTAGGGACGATATACGTGGCCTACTGGGAGAAGCACTTGAGGAGATGAGAGCGGTGTGGCGCGCGGACTTTGCGGCCTTAACAACAGAATTGACGGATGTCAAAGGGAGGCTGAAGACAGTAGAGGCCGGGTTGAAGAGATAGTAGCGACCCAGACGCTCCTCGCGCCACAGGTGGATTCACTGCAGTCGCAGGTGGCGGCGCTCACGGGAGCCGTGGAGGCGGCTGAAAACCGCCATCGCCGGAGAAACGTTCGTATCCGGGGGATCCCGGAGACGATAGCCGATGATGCCCTGCTAACCGCTTATTAACAAGTTGGCGTTGCACGTGATCGCTGCGCCGTCCGGGACTGTTTTTCACAACGTTTTCCGACTACGTAAGGTGACTACAGCTCCGGTGGACTCCCCCGATGTGCTAGCGGTGGCGGGAAATGAGACAGATAAACGGCGCCTGATGTCGGCTCCCGCAGCTCGAACCCCAATTGTTTTTGAAGAGATGGTTTTGTCAATGTTTAACGATCTTCCTTTTGTGACCTTGATAGCTCGCCGGCAATTCCGAGAAGTCTCGGCGTTCCTGAGGAACCGTGGGGTTAGATATAGATGGGGGGTTGCAGGTTCTATGTACATAAATTATGACAACCTGTCTCACCTGGTGTCCTCCCCTGAGGCCGCGTGGTCCCTGCTTCACTCCCTGGACCTCTCCCCTGCCCCGGTGTCCCCCAGCCTTGTCCCTGGGGGTTCCTCCCCTCCGATGCTAGATCCGGGATAGAATCGGACGTGGAATGGCACAGCCTGGTGCTTTAAACTAACAGGATTCTGCTCTCATTCCGCTTTCTCCCCTCTTTGTGATACGGACCGTTCTGCTGCTCTCGCTGATATTTGCTATTTTTCTTTTTGATGCCGTCTATTGCCTTCATGAAAGTCAGAGACTTTTCTAACTATATGGGGTATGTTTCACTTATAGCGAACTCTGTTGGGGTTTTCTTTCTCTCTCCTATATTTTTACAAACTAGATGCCTTTCGCAGCCTTTTTCATATCTTTCTGGTTTTTGGTATTGCGCAGAGGATATTTTTATTTGCAGAAGACCTGTTTTTGTTTTTCTCATATCTATGGATGTATATTAATGGTCTTATGGCTTTTGTGTGACATATTAGATGACTTAAGGAGGCCCTGCAAGGCCTTCATTTTATATTTGTTCTATACCTATTGTTGCAGCATTCGTAAATAATTCTCTTTTTTCCCCTTTTTTTTTTTTTTTTTCTTTTCTTCTTCTTCTCTCCCTTTTCTGCCCCCCATTTTGTTTTGGCTTTACTGGGTTGTCCTAGGGGAAGAGCTTTTCCCCGGGTGCCCAGGCCTGGTGCCATTAACCCCCATGGCCTTTTCCCGTGGTTTTTAACCAGTTGGGAATGTGCCAGAGGCGGCACTAATATGGCCTTTGCCATCTTTCCCTCACCCCCCCTTTTTTTTTTTTTTTTTTGCTCTCCTTTTTATAATTATATTTGATGACTTTCGATGTTGATATTGCTTTCTATACGCCTTGTAGTTTCGATGCATATGATTCCTGATGATCTTTTCTTATGCTATGCTGTTTTTCTTTATTTTCTTTACACTGAGTTATTGCAGACGATTATATGCGGCCCTGCGAGGCCCTCACTTTACGTTTTACTTGTATGATGACTTATTTCAAAATAAAAAAATTTGAATACAAAAAAAAAAAAAAATATCATGGGCTAGGGCCACTAAGGCTTTGTATTTAATTGCGTTACGTGATTATGAAGGTGCGGGTTATCATTTTGTGAAGTAACGTGTACCCACTCTTTCCCAGGGCTCGCCATGTGAGTAAATAATTTGTTATGGGTAATGAGATGGGCGATCTGTTTAGTCGTGTGAACTGAACATGTTTAATCCAAGCGATGACGGAGTCTAAACCGTTGCCTTAATCAACTGGGATGTCTCCTTGATTTTTGCAGGAGCATATGAATCCTACATGCTGCAAGGCTGCTTTACGTGCGCCGGATGTAAACGTGTATAAATTACTTGTCGAGGGAAATAGCAGAGTATCTGGCATCCCCAGGCTCTGGAAAAAGGAGCAGGATTTTTCTTTTTCCTGCCTCCTGGAGCTCTCTGCAGTGAGAGGGTTAAATAGACTCTGCAGTAAGGCAGCTCTGACAGGGAGGGTACTTTGTACCTCCATAATTTATATGTACAGAAGTCAGGACTGGGCGAAGCGTTATCAAATTTAAGGACTAGCTACATGAGCGTGTCACAGAGCACCACAGCAATAAAACTCACAGTAATGTACGGTGTGTATCAGTTGAGTGAAATTGCAAGCTCATGGGACATCCCTTCATGGTGATCAGGCATCCCCCAATGGTACATACAACAGCAGCCGCCGCCCACATATTTTATTTTTTTACATATTCAATGCCGCCCACATATTAACCCTTTATACCTCACTGCATTTTTAAAAACCTTTAATTATCCTTAATTACGAACTTTTGTAATGGAAAAAATGTCAAAGAGACAAAAGTAAATTTAAAACTTTGTTTAACATATTTATTTAAAAATCCATGTCCAAAAGATGCTTTCCTTATCATGTACGACAGGGGTCAGCAACGTCAGCCCTCCAGATGTTATGGAACTACATCTCCCATGCTGCTCATTCAGACCAATGCATGCCTGAACATCACGGGAGACGCAGTCCCAAAGCATCTGGGGTTCCGAGGATAACGATCCCTGCCATCTCCAGAGGAAGGCGAAAAAACTTGGACATCGTTCTAGCAAGGTGTCACAAGCAGAAAATTCCTTCCTGACCCCTATCTGAAGACGATCGGTCGCACAGTAAACCTGTCTGTCCCTGGAGAGATTATTAAAATAGAAAGAACCTTTTGGACAAGGAAAAAAAAAAAACAGCTCTTCATTATCCTCTTCATCCACCACGATGGCTTTCGATCCCACGAGTTCGTTGCTCACCGCCCAGTCAGAAAGGGAGAGATGGGGTGGAATAAAAGGGTATAGAGAGAAAAGGGAGAGAGGGAGAGAGAAAAGGAGAAAGTGAGTGAAAAGAGAGAGAGAGAAAAGGAGAGAAAGAGAAGAGAGGGGGAGGAAGAAAAGAGGAGGGAGAAAGGGAGAGAGAGAGAGAGGGAAGTGGAAAGGAGGAGGAGAGGAGAGAAAGAGGGGAGAAAGGAGAGAAAGAGTGGAGGGAGAAAAGGAGAGAGTGGAAGAAGGGGGCAGTGAGAAGGAGGAGCCTTGGGCGGTGAGACTTACTTATTATCTTGGTCTTTCTGGGATCTGAGCTTAGAGGGTAGAAGGCGGGTCTGTTACACTGACCTCCACTGTGACATCACAGTCAGATGACTGTTCTGTGATTCCATGTATGGTAATGTGGGTGTGGTTTTTCATCCAACATGGCAACGGTGCAACAACACCACACCATTACATGGAAACACAAGCCTCACGGAGGGGCATCATTGATTAAACTTCATCTGGACTTTAAATTGCCTCTGGAAGCTGCATTTTCATCTAAATTTCACAAATTATTAAAGATTTCACTAGTAAATTATAAAAATGTGGATAAAGTCATTCTTTTGATTTACGTTATCGTTTAAAGCCAAACAAGGCAGAAATGTATTAGAAATAAATGTGTTGTTTTGGCTTTTTTCTAATCTCTTGCAGTGTCTTAACGTGGGGGCAGACGGTGTCACAGAAATGCACGGATAGAGGGATTGAGCCGGCTGGATGGATGGTTTTTATAAATGCTGATTGGTCCCTATCCGGTTATTAATGCTTTGTTTGATGAAGCCTCTTTCACCGCTGTGAGCTGGGAGGTATTTACAAACAGATCCTACTATTCTGACTGAGCTTAAATCCCAGGATCCATTCATAAAATAACATCTATGAAAAACTATTTGCTTGAGATGTGTGGGTGTCTTTTTAGAGGCTCCTCCTTTATATATTCAGGGTATGCGGGTGTCATTTTAGGACTCCTCCATGTATCGTGGTGTGGCAGTTTCATTTTAGGGTCTCCTACATATAAATATATATTTAGTTAGATGACTATGTAGGGACTCCCAATGTATTTGTGGGTGCAGTTGTCTAATTGGTGGTCCTCCACATATTTGTGGGTGCAGTTGTCTTATTAGGGCTCCTCCATATATTTGGGGGTGCAGTTTTCTTATTGGGTTCTTTTCCATATATTTGGATTATGCCGGAGTCTTATTAGGGCTCCTCCTTGTATTTAGGGAGCCCCCTTTGTATCCTTACTGCAACCCTAAGCCGCTAAGGTGCGCCCTTTGTGTCCTTTACTGCAACCCTGAGCAGCTAAGGGGCGCCCTATGTCTTTACTGTACCCCACACTGCTAGGGGGCACCCTGTGTGCACGTCCAGCTGCTAGGGGGAGCCCTGTGTGCCCTTACCGCACCCCAGCCATTAGGGCTTTGTATGGAATTGCTTTGTAGTGGAGGTACAGCACTCAAGATATCTGGTATACATAAACGTGCTTGCAATTTCTGTTCCAGATGGAGACTTTTCAACAAACGTCCCGTATTACATAAAACAAAATTGAAATATATTATCGTGCAATATGTACAAATGAGGATATATGCATTCAGTTATCTACACACTCACATGACAAGAGCCTAGACTGACTTTGGTTTTTATCACCTTTGGGGTTTTTTTCTTCTATTTCTCAGGCACCCAGTCACCTTCCACTTTTGTTTTGATGTTTTCTTAAAGAAATATGACAAGGGATGCTCCCTAGTGTATTTCTGTGCGTACATATAATAATCTTCAATGCACGACAAATACATACTCACTCTTGGTGGAGCCACCTCTGGCTCTTGGATATGCAGGTATGGTTTTTTTTCTGGGATAAAATGCACTAAACCTTCTCTGGATAATCCAAAGCAGGCAGGCAGGATAAAAGTAAAGCGTTTTTATTAAGAACAACAACCAGGATGCGTTTCCCCCAGCTGGGCAGCTTCATCAAACTGGCAAAATAAATATCTAGGGCTAGGGCCACTAAGGCTTTGTATTTAATTGCGTTACGTGATTATGAAGGTGCGGGTTATCATTTTGTGAAGTAACGTGTACCACTCTTTCCCAGGGCTCGCCATGTGAGTAAATAATTTGTTATGGGTAATGAGATGGGCGATCTGTTTAGTCGTGTGAACTGAACATGTTTAATCCAAGCGATGACGGAGTCTAAACCGTTGCCTTAATCACTGGGATGTCTCCTTGATTTTTGCTGGAGCATTGAATCCTACATGCTGCAAGGCTGCTTTACGTGCGCCGGATGTAAACGTGTATAAATTACTTGTCGAGGGAAATAGCAGAGTATCTGGCATCCCCAGGCTCTGGAAAAAGGAGCAGGATTTTTCTTTTTCCTGCCTCCTGGAGCTCTCTGCAGTGCGAGGGTTAAATAGACTCTGCAGTAAGGCAGCTCTGAGAGGGAGGGTACTTTGTACCTCCATAATTTATATGTACAGAAGTCAGGACTGGCGAAGCGTTATCAAATTTAAGGACTAGCTACATGAGCGTGTCACAGAGCACCACAGCAATAAAACTCACAGTAATGTACGGTGTGTATCAGTTGAGTGAAATTGCAAGCTCATGGGACATCCCTTCATGGTGATCAGGCATCCCCCAATGGTACATACAACAGCAGCCGGCCGCCCACATATTTTTATTTTTTTACATATTCAATGCCGCCCACAATATTAACCCTTTATACCTCACTGCATTTTTAAAAACCTTTAATTATCCTTAATTACGAACTTTTGTAATGGAAAAAATGTCAAAGAGACAAAAGTAAATTTAAAACTTTATTTAACATATTTATTTAAAAATCCATGTCCAAAAGATGCTTTCCTTATCATGTACGACAGGGGTCAGCAACGTCAGCCCTCCAGATGTTATGGAACTACATCTCCCATGCTGCTCATTTAGACCAATGCGTGCCTGAACATCACGGGAGACGCAGTCCAAAGCATCTGGGGTTCCGAGGATAACGATCCTGCCATCTCCAGAGGAAGGCGAAAAAACTTGGACATCGTTCTAGCAAGGTGTCACAAGCAGAAAATTCCTTCCTGACCCCTATCTGAAGACGATCGGTCGCACAGTAAACCTGTCTGTCCCTGGAGAGATTATTAAAATAGAAAGAACCTTTTGGACAAGGAAAAAAAAAAAACAGCTCTTCATTATCCTCTTCATCCACCACGATGGCCTTCGATCCCACGAGTTCGTTGCTCACCGCCCAGTCAGAAAGGGAGAGATGGGTGGAATAAAAGGGTATAGAGAGAGGGAGAGAGGGAGAGAGAAAAGGAGAAAGTGAGTGAAAGAGAGAGAGAGAAAAGGAGAGAAAGAGAAGAGAGGGGGAGGAAGAAAAGAGGAGGGAGAAAGGGAGATAGAGAGAGAGGGAAGTGGAAAGGAGGATGAGAGGAGAGAAAGAGGGGAGAAAGAGTGGAGGGAGAAAAGGAGAGAGTGGAAGAAGGGGGCAGTGAGAAGGAGGAGCCTTGGGCGGTGAGACTTACTTATTATCTTGGTCGCTGTCTGGGATCTGAGCTTAGAGGGTAGAAGGCGCGTCTGTTACACTGACCTCCACTGTGACATCACAGTCAGATGACTGTGCTGTGATTCCATGTATGGTAATGTGGGTGTGGTTTTTCATCCAACATGGCAACGGTGCAACAACACCACACCATTACATGGAAACACAAGCCTCACGGAGGGCATCATTGATTAAACTTCATCTGGACTTTAAATTGCCTCTGGAAGCTGCATTTTCATCTAAATTTCACAAATTATTAAAGATTTCACTAGTAAATTATAAAATGTGGATTAAGTCATTCTTTTGATTTACGTTATCGTTTAAAGCCAAACAAGGCAGAAATGTATTAGAAATAAATGTGTTGTTTTTGCTTTTTTCTAATCTCTTGCAGTGTCTTAACGTGGGGGCAGACGGTGTCACAGAAATGCACGGATAGAGGGATTGAGCCAGCTGGATGGATGGTTTTTATAAATGCTGATTGGTCCCTATCCGGTTATTAATGCTAATTCACTATTCTCCGCAGGGTCACCGTAGTGCACCGAATATGGAGTCGCTGAAGTCCGCCGAACTGGCTGCCGAAGACTGCCAAACTGCAGAATAAGAAAACCGGAACTCTCCTAATCTGCTAATAAGGGTTAAACCAATAAAAAATTATTAAATGTGTGTGTGAATAATAAAAAAGGTCTGTCACTGAATAAAAAGAAACTTGGGAATCAAAAAATTTGTCTAAACCCCCGCCAATACAAAAATGTTGTTCTATATAATAATAATACTTTTTACTGAAAAGAATAAATAAATTTAATAAAAATTATATTTTGCTATATTGAATCTAAAGGGATTCACCCATTTAAATTTGTGGAACTGATTCACCGAAAATCAGGTCAGGTCGCCGACACTTCGGAGCAGTGCTACGTTCTGTGAACAGATTAACCATTACTTCTCTAAGGGATCCAAGCTTGCCCTGCCATTCTGGAAGGGGGGAGATAAGTCACTTTGGACTTGGGGTGCAGGCAAGAGGTTCTTATTTTCTTGCCCTCTCTTGTGTGCAGAATGGTTGTGTACTCTCTGAGTTGTACATGAATGTTATCTATCTATTGCATGGTCCATGTGTATCGGTTTATCTGCTGCATATTTGAGGATTTGTAAATCTGCCTTTTCAGGCAAACACTGACCCGTTATCTGATTACTGTTACAATGGTTTATGTAAATTACTGTGGTCTTTGTCAATTAATGTAAACTTCTACACTGTTATCTAATGTATTCAGGCATTCAGATGCTAGCCCTGTGATTACATGACTCCATATTGTTTAATGTGTGGACATGTCTGGTACAATTGAGGTTGGGGGCGGGCGCCTGGGTGTACAGTAATTTTCCATTGTCTGTACCCCCTCCTTGAACTGTATGTATACAATAAAGGTGTTAAGTGTTTCTGTTCCATTCTAACCCTGAAAGACCTCAGATCTACAGACTAGTCTTATTTCTGGGGGATGCTAGATAGGCACTCAACGTGTGCTTGTCTTTAAGCTGCGGATAAGGACCGGAGAAAGGCATGGGAGTCTGCTGGGGATAGAACATGAGTGGGGGGGGGGGGGCTGTAAGGAAGCGGCATTGGCAGATGTGACCCTGTTGGGGTACAGAGATCTGTCACAACCGGGTTGTCTATAACAAGATCTAGAACTAAAGGAATACTCTATTAACCAATGGATTCCCTTTTTTCCCCTGATATAAGTAGGCTGTCATATTTTTTTGGGGGGGTGGTTTTATTCACCTATTGACCATCGGCACATGCTGTTCCTCCTCTTTGGCTCAGGGACTACCGAACCCAGAAGTCCCTGACACTTTCTAATGCAATTTGCTCTTCTATGTAACTTGAGAAGCGTAGGATCCGCAAAGTGCACAAGCTACGGGACTTGTGCACTTTACGTACACATGTTCAGTAGCGCCTACGCAAAATGATGGATCGGAGCTGCGAGCATGCACAGATCGGGTCCATTGGCTGGATGTCTGAGAGCGCTCTAGGGTTGCTGCCTTTCCGTCAAGCCAAACCCGAGCACTCAAACGCATGTATTATCTGTTTGTTACTTTACGGGTGTTGGTAAATCCTGGGGAGAGACTCCATGAAGAATAATACTCGTCTGGTTCTATACTTTCGTGCCGTGTGAGCTGTGTTTTCTCACTCTTGTATTAAAAATGCCATTAAAATATTAGAAACCTTAAATCTAAAAAACATTAAACTCAGGATGTTTGTGTTCCTTTTGGAATTACAATCCTCGCGCGTCTTTTCATCCGGCGATCAATAACGCGCGCAAACAGGACGCACCCAAATGCTGGTGCAGTACCGTCGCGCGCAAAAATCAGTGTGCGCACTGTTTTTTTCTCACGATTCAGCCAATCAGAATTAAGAACCACAATTATCTCACGTTAAGTTTTTGCGCCTGTCAAAGTCAATCTGAGTATATATGCTGCAGCAATAATAAATGAGCACACAACTTCTCCATTTTATTGGTTTGGTATGTGTAGAATGTGTAACTATACTTTGCTGTATTTTTTTTATGGGCTGGTGTATTTGGTTTCGGCCAGGTCGTTCAGATTTGCTTTTAACACCAGCTTTTAGGAGTTGCTAAAATTATGCATGCAAAGGCTATGTGGTAAAGAAAGGTAAAGTCTGTACTTGCGGCACCATCTGGTGGCTCTTTATGAGAGAGGAAATGCTATTTCTGGCAGCAGTGATAAAACACAGTAGTATCAAGCAGCAAATAAATTGCAATATATAACAATTGTAAAACAACAAATGTCATAAATAATCCCTGTAAAATTAGTTATAGCAGCAGTGTTAGGTAGCAGCAATAAATAGCATCAAGTGTTTCCACTTGCAATCTTATATGTGCAAACTTGCAAGCTGATGTGCAAACTTGTAATGTAAAGAAAGGGAAAGTTTGTACTTATGGCACCATCTGGTGGCTCTTTAGGAGAGAGGAAATGCTATTTCTGGCAGCAGTGATAAAACACAGTAGTATCAAGCAGCAATCAAAGTTGCATAAAGTGCAATATATAGAAATGCTAAAACAACAAAATGTCATAAACTATCCCTGTAAAATTAGTTATAGCAGCAGTGTTAGGTAGCAGCAATACATAACATCAAGTGTATCCACTTGCAATCTTATATTCTTATATGTGCAAATGTGCAAAACTTGCAAACTGGTGTGCAAACTTAGCAAAATATGTGCAGCATAAACCAGTTTGTTTAAGGCTGGGGTCAGACCAGCGCACTTTTAACGTGCGTTCTGGCGCACTTAATTACGGCCGCACTAGCAGCAAATGACGGGCAATGACGGCCAATATACGAAGTACGGTCGCACGAAAGTCCGGCCGCGCAACGCAGGTGGAAAATGAACACATTTTTTCGAGAACGCAGAACCGCTAGTACTGACGTACAGAGTGCGCTGCAGCGGCATAGCGGTGTGTGTGTGTGTGATTTGGAGACGTCAGACCCTGCTCATGTCCGGCCAACATAACGTCCAGACACCCAAAGTTTCCTGGTGTCGATCCGTAAAAAATCACGCACGAAAATGCGCATCGTATGACCGTTTTCGCGAATTCCGTGAAAAAATACGTCAATGCGTTCGGACGCACTTTTTTACGTTCGCGTGTAAAAATGCTTTCGTTTGACCCTAGCCTAAAAGTGCATCTGTGCAGTGTTTAGCAAGTGATAGCGCAACTTAGGCTAGGGTCAGACGAACGCATTTTTCACGTTGTCCGTGAAAAAGTGCGTTCGAACGAACGTACGTATTTTTTCCCGGAATACGCGATAGCGGTCATACGATGCGCCTTTTCGTCCGTGATTTTGTACGGATCATCAATAAAACACTTTTTGTGTCTGGACGTTTTGTTAGCCGGACATTAGCAGCGTCTGACGTCTCCTAATCACGCACACACGTCGCTAGCGGACGCAGCGCACTCTGTACGTCAGTAGTAGCGGTTTGACGTTCTCAAAAAAATGCGTTCGTTGGCCACTTGCATTGCCCGGACGAACTTTCGTGCGGCCGTTCGTCGTATGTTCCCCGGCATTGGACGTCATTTGCTGCTAGCACGGCCGTGATTTCGTGCGGCTAAACGCACGTGAAAAATGCGTTCGTCTGACCCTAGCCTTAGAGTAGTTGATTCTATGGATAATGATAAAACACTGTTAAAATTCACTGTGCAAAAGTCACAAAACACATAAGATTGTGTGCAAAAAATAGAAGTTAAAATCATTCCATTTGTATCATAAAAAGGGCATAAGTGCAAAGCTGCGATGCGGATTGTGTAATTCGATAAGGTGAGCAGAATACAGCAGCTGGTTATGCTCACAAGTAGTGGTATATCCCAAACCACTCAAAGTCTCATGTGGGGGAGGGGGGTTATGATCAAAGTCAGCGCTTCTTTCTGGTTATTCCTTCGTTGGATGGAAAACAATTCGATAGGCCTTCAGCGTTGGTCTGAGTAGCAAGAGTGCCTCCAAAAGAAAAAATCATACAAAGCATAGAGTAGTAAAGCTTAACATGCATGTGTATGATGAAAATGAAAGCGTTTCACTCACATGATTCAGTGTCCTCAGACACTCGATATGCAGGCCGCTTGGCAGCTTGGGTAGGGAATGCCAGATTTCCCTTCTTTGTTGGTGGAGATGCAGGGCTTTGCAAAAACCTATAGCATAAGGGATCCCAGTGCCTGTTCCCAGCAAAGTTTGTAACTTTGGAAAAACCAGAAGGAAGCGCTGACTTTGCTCATAACCCCCCTCCCCCACAAAAGGCTATGCGGTAATTACCGCGAAATAGATTGTAATACCATCCTCGTTCCAGCGCACATTCGCATTTGCGCTCACAATGTTAAGTATAGGATGCACGCAGTAAGCTCGCGCAGGTTCACCCGCGGTAGACGATTGCGCGCGGTTATTGAGCTATGTAATCCGGCATTCGGCGCAAAGGGTTTTACCCCTCGCGTTAATGTTTTTTTGCGCCGGTGCAAACATTTGCGCAAAGGTTGTAATATAGCCCATAATGCAGGGCTCAAAATTTCAAGTCCCACACTACTAACCAGGCCATAAGAGTTACTCGCCACCAGTTGTTCCACCTAACCCCTACCCAGCCCTTAACTCTGCCCCTAAACACACCCCCTTAAATTATCTTATAAAATTACACTGTTAAAGGTTTTATTTAGAATAAAGTTACAGAAATAACATTAATACCCAGACATCAGATACATGTATACCCAGGCATCAGACCCCAGTGTGAGCAGAGCGAGGAGGCAGGGAAGCTCCTCTCCACCCCCCTGCCAGTTACAGAGAAGAGCTTGGTCAAGTTAGGCAGCTGATCCCTGCCACTGTGCAGCCTGGGAAGGGGGGGGGGGCTGCATGGTGGCACTGCCAGAATACACAGCACAAAATAATTAGTTGTGCTGCCTGCGTGTGCATTTCCACTCGCCCTCACTTAATTTCTACTCGCCAAATGCTAGTAGGCGAGTGGAAATTTTGAGCCCTGGCATAATGTATACGCTACAAAAATAATAATTGCTGCCCAAACCCAACACTAGAGTGTTCAGGTTTGGCTTGAAGAAAAGGTGGCAACCCTACCGTACGGTGCAATTTTGTGGTAGTTTGGCTATTCAGCAACCTGTCAATTCGCCAAATCTGGCGAATTGAGAGAAATACGGTGCAATTAACAGCAGATTGCAATTCATTGACAGCGAATCTATTCAGGGAAAGCCGAACTGCACCAAAGTGTCAGTGACATGACCAGATTTTCAGTGATTCAGTTTGACAGGTAGGCGAATCTCATACGATTCAATGGTAAAAAAATATCTTTTTTTTTTTATTCAACCCTTTATGCTTTCCATTTTCAGCAAACCGTCTTTTTATTTTTTTGGATTTTTTTTTTAGGTGAAATTTTTGATTCCCAACTTTTTAAAAAATCTATTTTATTTACACCCAAATTTTTTTTTTACACGTTCATCGCAAAATTAACACTATATTAACACAGAAATATAATTTTTTTGGAACAAAACATTCTGAACTCATGATCGGCGTCTCTTATCTTGCACAATGTCACACGGGGTCTGCATTATCAGCGTACAGGCATAAATGGCCTTTGTATCAAATAATGTAAGCGTGATAAAGATAAATAATAAAAATGGTCAGATCTCCTGCTTTTGGGTTGCTGTATTGATCAGAATGAGATTATCAAATCCTATTTTTTCCGTCCACAAACTCACTACTTAGTGAATAAGCCTTATGCCCCTAGGTCTGTGCACCCCGCTTACGACCTCAGGATATGACACATTGAGATGCGTTTACAATCACGATACACAATCACAGTGTGGACTTTGCGTTCCAGGAGGAGGCCCTAAACGAGGCTTAGAACACAATCACTTCCTGGTTGTCACATGACCTGGTCAGTTGACAGGTGCGGTTCTCCAGGGATGGCTGCTCTCGTGCCGCCGCTGCTGCTGCTCTTTCCCTCACAGCCCCGGGTACCCGGGCTCAGTACCCGCTCAGTGATCAGGAAGGTCTCGGCCGGGAGTTTGACGGGATCGGAGCTGTGAGCGGCGGAGGAGTGAGTGACCGACTGGAGGGGCACGGGTAGAGAGGGGGGTGGTGAAGGATGGGGGTGATTAGGGCACAGGGGGGTATGCGGTAAGAGAGGGCATGGGACCCCCTGCAGTATGGCGCACACTGGAGCCTGAGAGGACAAGTGCGAAGCCAACAGGGGCATGAGGCTGCATGGGAGGAAACGTGAGAAAGGGGGCCTGGTGAAGCCTTGGAGGACAGGTGTGAAGCTTGGGGGTTCTGTTGGAGGACAGGTGTGAAGCTTGGGGGTTCTGTTGGAGGACAGGTGTGAAGCTTGGGGGTTCTGTTGGAGGACAGGCGTGAAGCTTGGGGTTCTGTTGGAGGACAGGTGTGAAGCTTGGGGGTTCTGTTGGAGGACAGGCGTGAAGCTTGGGGGTTCTGTTGGAGGACAGGCGTGAAGCTTGGGGGTTCTGTTGGAGGACAGGCGTGAAGCTTGGGGGTTCTGTTGGAGGACAGGCGTGAAGCTTGGGGGTTCTGTTGGAGGACAGGCGTGAAGCTTGGGGGTTCTGTTGGAGGACAGGCGTGAAGCTTGGGGGTTCTGTTGGAGGACAGGCGTGAAGCTTGGGGGTTCTGTTGGAGGACAGGCGTGAAGCTTGGGGGTTCTGTTGGAGGACAGGCGTGAAGCTTGGGGGTTCTGTTGGAGGACAGGCGTGAAGCTTGGGGTTCTGTTGGAGGACAGGCGTGAAGCTTGGGGTTCTGTTGGAGGACAGGCGTGAAGCTTGCGGGTTCTGTTGGAGGACAGGCGTGAAGCTTGGGGGTTCTGTTGGAGGACAGGCGTGAAGCTTGGGGGTTCTGTTGGAGGACAGGCGTGAAGCTTGGGGGTTCTGTTGGAGGACAGGCGTGAAGCTTGGGGTTCTGTTGGAGGACAGGCGTGAAGCTTGGGGGTTCTGTTGGAGGACAGGCGTGAAGCTTGGGGTTCTGTTGGAGGACAGGCGTGAAGCTTGGGGGTTCTGTTGGAGGACAGGCGTGAAGCTTGGGGGTTCTGTTGGAGGACAGGCGTGAAGCTTGGGGTTCTGTTGGAGGACAGGCGTGAAGCTTGGGGGTTCTGTTGGAGGACAGGCGTGAAGCTTGGGGGTTCTGTTGGAGGACAGGCGTGAAGCTTGGGGGTTCTGTTGGAGGACAGGCGTGAAGCTTGGGGGTTCTGTTGGAGGACAGGCGTGAAGCTTGGGGGTTCTGTTGGAGGACAGGCGTGAAGCTTGGGGGTTCTGTCGGAGGACAGGCGTGAAGCTTGGGGGTTCTGTCGGAGGACAGGCGTGAAGCTTGGGGTTCTGTCGGAGGACAGGCGTGAAGCTTGGGGGTTCTGTCGGAGGACAGGCGTGAAGCTTGGGGTTCTGTCGGAGGACAGGCGTGAAGCTTGGGGGTTCTGTCGGAGGACAGGCGTGAAGCTTGGGGGTTCTGTCGGAGGACAGGCGTGAAGCTTGGGGGTTCTGTCGGATTACAGGCGTGAAGCTTGGGGGTTCTGTTGGATTACAGGTGTGAAGCTTGGGGGTTCTGTTGGAGGACAGGTGTGAAGCTTGCAGGTTCTGTCAGAGGACAGGTGTGAAGCTTGCGGGTTCTGTTGGAGGACAGGCGTGAAGCTTGGGGTTCTGTTGGAGGACAGGCGTGAAGCTTGGGGGTTCTGTTGGAGGACAGGCGTGAAGCTTGGGGGTTCTGTTGGAGGACAGGCGTGAAGCTTGGGGGTTCTGTTGGAGGACAGGCGTGAAGCTTGGGGGTTCTGTTGGAGGACAGGCGTGAAGCTTGGGGGTTCTGTTGGAGGACAGGCGTGAAGCTTGGGGGTTCTGTTGGAGGACAGGCGTGAAGCTTGGGGTTCTGTTGGAGGACAGGCGTGAAGCTTGGGGGTTCTGTTGGAGGACAGGCGTGAAGCTTGGGGGTTCTGTTGGAGGACAGGCGTGAAGCTTGGGGGTTCTGTTGGAGGACAGGCGTGAAGCTTGGGGGTTCTGTTGGAGGACAGGCGTGAAGCTTGGGGGTTCTGTTGGAGGACAGGCGTGAAGCTTGGGGGTTCTGTTGGAGGACAGGCGTGAAGCTTGGGGGTTCTGTTGGAGGACAGGCGTGAAGCTTGGGGGTTCTGTTGGAGGACAGGCGTGAAGCTTGGGGGTTCTGTTGGAGGACAGGCGTGAAGCTTGGGGGTTCTGTTGGAGGACAGGCGTGAAGCTTGGGGGTTCTGTCGGAGGACAGGCGTGAAGCTTGGGGGTTCTGTCGGAGGACAGGCGTGAAGCTTGGGGTTCTGTTGGAGGACAGGCGTGAAGCTTGGGGGTTCTGTCGGAGGACAGGCGTGAAGCTTGGGGTTCTGTTGGAGGACAGGCGTGAAGCTTGGGGGTTCTGTTGGAGGACAGGCGTGAAGCTTGGGGGTTCTGTTGGAGGACAGGCGTGAAGCTTGGGGGTTCTGTTGGAGGACAGGCGTGAAGCTTGGGGTTCTGTTGGAGGACAGGCGTGAAGCTTGGGGGTTCTGTCGGAGGACAGGCGTGAAGCTTGGGGGTTCTGTCGGAGGACAGGCGTGAAGCTTGGGGTTCTGTCGGAGGACAGGCGTGAAGCTTGGGGGTTCTGTCGGAGGACAGGCGTGAAGCTTGGGGGTTCTGTCGGAGGACAGGCGTGAAGCTTGGGGGTTCTGTCGGAGGACAGGCGTGAAGCTTGGGGGTTCTGTCGGATTACAGGCGTGAAGCTTGGGGGTTCTGTTGGATTACAGGTGTGAAGCTTGGGGGTTCTGTTGGAGGACAGGTGTGAAGCTTGGGGGTTCTGTTGGAGGACAGGTGTGAAGCTTGCAGGTTCTGTTGGAGGACAGGTGTGAAGCTTGCGGGTTCTGTTGGAGGACAGGCGTGAAGCTTGGGGGTTCTGTTGGAGGACAGGCGTGAAGCTTGGGGGTTCTGTTGGACAGGCGTGAAGCTTGGGGGTTCTGTTGGAGGACAGGCGTGAAGCTTGGGGTTCTGTTGGAGGACAGGCGTGAAGCTTGGGGGTTCTGTTGGAGGACAGGTGTGAAGCTTGGGGGTTCTGTTGGAGGACAGGCGTGAAGCTTGGGGGTTCTGTTGGAGGACAGGCGTGAAGCTTGGGGGTTCTGTTGGAGGACAGGTGTGAAGCTTGGGGGTTCTGTTGGAGGACAGGTGTGAAGCTTGGGGGTTCTGTTGGAGGACAGGTGTGAAGCTTGGGGGTTCTGTTGGAGGACAGGTGTGAAGCTTGGGGGTTCTGTTGGAGAACCTTCAGAGCGATGCAGACTGTAAAGTTGGTCATTGTTGTGTTTTACACTTGCGCTGTAGGCAGGACGTGGTCGTGATATCAATCAGCAGACGCCCTTGTTTATCTGTGTCGGGTTTATCCGTTGCTCTGAGTCTTGTGACACAGGACTAAGCTGACACTTGTCATCCTTTTCGCATGTGTTTGCTGTCTAAGGGAAATTGTCTCTGTATATCAATGTATAACTTTTTAAACTATACGTAACTGTAAGAGAGAGACGCTGATGTTCCCTGACGCTATTAAATGCAAATGGATAGTTTATTGAGGTGTTGCCTCTGGTGGGAAGGTAAGATCCTCTGTAGCTACTGATCCAACCCCTGGCACGATCGAGCAGCGCACAGTCATCATCACGTGCATCTGGCCGTCTGCCAGTAAAATGCCGTACAAGTTCTTGCACTAGATGCTTCCTCTTAGGTGACTTACGCACAACTGAATTTTATGTACATGTCGGAGTGTTCCCCCCCCCCCCCCATTTTGGCGAATTGCCTGCATGTACGGTGCTGTTCGACAGTGAAATCCCCCCCATAGAAATCCCCCATATTCACAGACACCGAACAGCAGAGAAAAGTTGCCGAAATGCCCTGCTGTTCGGTGGTTTCACTCGTCAGGTTTATTCAGGCGAATCCCATGCAGGCTTATTCAAAGAGATCCGAATAGTGTCCGAAAGGTAACTGAACAGTGAAATTCAGCGTACGGTTACCTTTCCTGGCCATTTGGCTATTCAGAGAGCAGACAGTTCGCCAAATCCTGGCGAATTGCCTGCACATACGGTGCCTGTTCGTTGCCTGTTCGAGGGCAGTGAATCCCCATAGAGAAGCCATGCTTCGTCTATTCAGAGAACAAAAACCAGTAGTGAAAAGTTGCCGAATTGCCCTGCCATTCGGTGGTTTAATTCGGCAGGTTTATTCAGGCGAATCCCATAGGCTTCAATGTTAAAAATATTCCCGTTTTAATCCAATATCTAATAAACCGTTGATTATAATATCCTGCAGTAAAGAGTCTCTTTATTGATTTTTTTTTTAGGATCTTTTAGGCATTTTTCAGGACTTTTTTGTGAAAAAAAAAAAAAAAAAAATTATATTTATATATATATATATATATTTTAAATAGTTTTTTCTTTTTTCTGTAACTGCCCTTTTTATTATCATTCATTGGATTTTTATATGTGAATTTCAGACATTTTCGCTCAGTAGTTTCTTTGCAAACAGCGTTTCACTTTTCAAACATTCAAGCGTACTAGTTTTTTTTTTTTTTCTTGTTCACTCAATTAGTCTGCGGTTCGGCTTTTTCTGGCAGCTGCTCTGCGCTGTGATTTGGCGGCTGCTCGGGTGTGTTCGGCTGGGTTAATCCAGATGCTTTTTCGGTTTTCGGTGTGCGTTCGTCGGGTTTGTGGCGGCTTTTACCTGCACTACGACGGCCCTGTGGTGCTTGCTGAATACACTGCAGGGTCGCCGAAATGGGATCGCTGAATTGCACCGAATTGAAGAGAACGTAAAGTCACCGAACGTGCAGTGACTTTTCGATTCTCTTTGAATAACCCTGATAGGCTTCTATGTTAAAAATATTCCTGTTTTAATCCAATCTATAACATAAAACGATAAGTCGCCAAAAAAACGGACTGCGCATGCGCGCGCAACCAGCGGCGGTTGGCTGCGCGCGCATCCAACGGCTGCGGCATGCGCACAGCCGGCGTGCGCGAGGGACAAAACAAATCCGATCCATTGGAGAGGCGCACAGCACAGCGCCTCTCCAATGGATCGGATTTGTTTATCTCCTCAGTGCCCGGCCTCCATCTCCTCAGTGCCCCGCCTCCATCTCCTCAGTGCCCCGGCCTCCATCTCCTCAGTGCCCCGGCCTCCATCTCCTCAGTGCCCCGGCCTCCATCTCCTCAGTGCCCCGGCCTCCATCTCCTCAGTGCCCCGGCCTCCATCTCCTCAGTGCCCCGGCCTCCATCTCCTCAGTGGCCCCGGCCTCCATCTCCTCAGTGCCCCGGCCTCCCAGCCATGTTACCAGTCTGCCATTCACATTGCCATTCACAGTACCAGTCTGCCATGCACAGTACCAGTCTGCCAACCATATTCAATACCAGTCTGCCAGCCATATTCAATACCAGTCTGCCAGCCATATTACCAGTTCCCAGCCATGCCTAATACCAGTCTGCCATGCATAATACCAGTGTCTCACAATACCAGTGTGCCTAAACACCAGGCCTGCCATGCCATGCATACCACGTGCCATTAAATATCCGCATAATGTATACGCTACAAAAAAAATGCCCGCCCAAGCCCAACACAATCTAAGGGGTCCCACGAGTTTACAATCTGAGGGTCCGGTTCCCGTGAGCTTACAATCTAAGAGGGAAGAGGAACCTGCTCTAATATATAAATGCCTTTGTAATGCGCTGTCAGCTGCGCGCGCCCATCACAGCTGCTCAGTTGGCCCTCCTGTTGCGGATGGGATGGCGATGGACGCGTTACAAACGCATTTATATTAGGGATGCACCGATACCACTTTTTTAAGACCGAGTACGAGTACCGATACTTTTGTTCAAGTACTCACCGATACCAAGTACCGATACTTTTATTTTATGTCACTTGACGCTTTCCAATAAGAACAGACCTCATATAAAGCCCCCAGGTCTCATGGATATTGCCCCCCCAGCTCATGGATATCCTGCCCCCCAGCTCATGGATAATTGCCCCCCAGCTCATGGAAATGCCCCCCAGCTCATGGATAATTGCCCCCCTGCTCATGGATATGCCCCCTGCTCATGGATATGCCCCCCAGCTCATGGATATTGCCCCCCTGCTCATGGATATGCCCCCCTAGCTCATGGATATGCCCCCCTAGCTCATGGATATGCCCCCCTAGCTCATGGATATGCCCCCCTAGCTCATGGATATGCCCCCCTAGCTCATGGATATGCCCCCCTAGCTCATGGATATGCCCCCCTAGCTCATGGATATGCCCCCCCTAGCTCATGGATATGCCCCCCTAGCTCATGGATATGCCCCCCCTAGCTCATGGATATGCCCCCCCTAGCTCATGGATATGCCCCCCCTAGCTCATGGATATGCCCCCCCTAGCTCATGGATATGTGCCCCCTAGCTCATGGATATGCCCCCCTAGCTCATGGATATGCCCCCCCTAGCTCATGGATATGCCCCCCCTAGCTCATGGATATGCCCCCCTAGCTCATGGATATGCCCCCCCTAGCTCATGGATATGCCCCCCTAGCTCATGGATATGCCCCCCTAGCTCATGGATATGCCCCCCTAGCTCATGGATATGCCCCCCCTAGCTCATGGATATGCCCCCCCTAGCTCATGGATATGCCCCCCTGCTCATGGATATGCCCCCCCCAGCTCATGGATAATGCCGCCCCCCCCTCTCCGCTCATACTTGCCTTCCTTCAGCGACGCCGGGAAAGTCTTCCTGCGCGCTCCTTGGAAGGTCCCAGCCGCGACCACGTGGGACCATGTGATCGCAGCTGGGGTCCTTTCAACGAGCGCACGCGCGGGAACTTTCCCGGCGTCGCTGAAGGAAGGTAAGTATGAGCGGAGAGCAGCTGCAGGGCCTGTCTGAATGCTCCATCTGCATTCGGACAGGCCCTGCAGCTGCTCACTTTGTTTATACTTACCTTCCTTCAGCGACGCCGGGAAGTTCCCGCGCGTGCGCTCGTTGGAAGGACCCCAGCCCGGGATCACATGGTCCCACGTGGTCGCGGCTGGGGACCTTCCAAGGAGCGCGCGCGAAGACTTTCCCGGCGTCGCTGAAGGAAGGTAAGTATAAACACAGGGCGGAGAGCAGCTGCAGGGCCTGTCTGAATGCCGATAGAGCATTCGGACAGCCGCCGCAGCCCCTCGGATACCGGCAAGCCGGCTCAATGCCGGCTTCCGGTATCGGAAAAAAATATCGGGGGTACTGCACGAGTACCAAGTACTCCTGCAGTACCCGGTATCGGCACCGATATCGATACTAGTATCGGTATCGGTGCATCCCTAATTTATATAGAGAGATACTCTTGGATAGGACATTGAAAAAAAACTATGTGAATTCTGAGCTGGCGACCACAATAGACTGCCCTCTGGGCAGGCTTTCCACCTAGTATCTAATAATCTATTAAATGAGACAATTTTATTAGTAAATGCTTTTGCAAAACAAATATAAAACATAAATTCTGTAACATGAAATGCACAGTAGGGTGAAGCATAGGTTCAATAGTCGGCAAGAGAACCATGGGTTGCTTTCAGCCAATCTGATAGGGTATCGTCATTAGACACCGATGGAGGCTAGCCATAGGGTTCCCACCTGTCCGGTTTTGACCCGGACTGTCCGGTTTTGGAGTCGTGTACGGGTTTGACACCCTCTGCCACCCGGACACATGACTCAAAGGTGCCGACACAAGTCTCCGCCCCATACTCATATATCATGCTTTCCCCCGGCACCGCGGTCCTCTCCTCTGTTACGTTTTCCTGGAGACGCAGCTCTGCACCGCCCTACTCTGCCAATCACTGGCAATGTGGGAGTGGTGTGGTGGGCCCGCGGCTGATGTTTCTTTCTCACCGCCACCTCCCATAAGCCGCTGTCATCACTAGGCGCAGGTGCAACAACTCACGCGGCGTTCCCGGCTCCGTCCCGACATATCAAGTGGTCTCCACTCAGGCTGAGGCTGCGCTCAGAGTCGATCAGTCCAGCTGTGTCATTCTTCCATTCCTCAGCCGCCGGTCATCAAGTATTAAAGGTGAAAACCAATTGATCGTAAAATACCCCCTCTCTCCTATATAAATACCATTGTCTTGTGCCATAAAATACCAGTCTGCCTCTGCCAGCCGTAATACCAGTCTGCCTCTGCCAGCCGTAATACCAGTCTGCCTCTGCCAGCCGTAATACCAGTCTGCCTCTGCCAGCCGTAATACCAGTCTGCCTCTGCCAGCCGTAATACCAGTCTGCCTCTGCCAGCCGTAATACCAGTCTTCCTCTGCCAGCCGTAATACCAGTCTTCCTCTGCCAGCCGTAATACCAGTCTGCCTCTGCATAATACCAGTTTGACATGCCATGCAAACCACGTGCCATAATTTATAGGGATGCACCGATACCATTTTTTTAAGACCGAGTACAAGTACCGATACTTTTAAAAAAGTACTCACCGATACAGAGTACCGATACTTTTATTTAATGACCTGTGACCGCATTTCAATAAGAACAGACCTCCTCTAAAGTGCCCCCAGCTCATAGTGCCCCCAGCTCATAGTGCCCCCAGCTCATAGTGCCCCCAGCTCATAGTGCCCCCAGCTCATAGTGCCCCCAGCTCATAGTGCCCCCAGCTCATAGTGCCCCCAGCTCATAGTGCCCCCAGCTCATACATATTGCCACTGCGCTCACATATTGCCACTGCGCTCACATATTGCCACTGCGCTCACATATTGCCACTGCGCTCACATATTGCCACTGCGCTCACATATTGCCACTGCTCTCACATATTGCCACTGCTCTCACATATTGCCACTGCTCTCACATATTGCCACTGCTCTCACATATTGCCACTGCTCTCACATATTGCCACCGCTCTCACATATTGCCACCGCGCTCACATATTGCCACCGCGCTCACATATTGCCACCGCGCTCACATATTGCCACCGCGCTCACATATTGCCAGGCCTCCGGCGCTGCCAGGCTCCTCCTTTCTTCGAGCGGCAGCAGGCAGAGGTTGTAGCCCGGCCGCTCGTTGGGAACCACGTGCACAGCCGCAGTCTCGTGAACTCCACTATCTCACGAGACCGCGGCTGTGCACATGGTTCTCAATGAGCGACTGGGCTACAACCTCTGCCTGTGGCCGCTCGAAGAAGTCGCCGGAGGAGCCTGGCAGCGCACCAAACATTGCGCCAATGAAGCCGGCAAGCCAGCCCAGCGCTGGCTCCCAGTATCGGTTTAGGTATCGGGGGCCCCTGCACAAGTACCAAGTACTCGTGCAGGTCCCTGTATCGGCACCGATACTAGTATCGGTATCGGTGCATCCCATATAATTTATACTCTACAAAAAACAAAAAAAATGGCCGCCCGAACCCAACACTAGAGTGTCCGGGTTTGGCTTGATGAAAAGGTGGCAATCCTAGCTAGCCATGAATATATTAAGTTTGAAAGCCAGTATGATGAAGCAACTATTGACAGAGCAATCGTCTTGATCCTTAAACAATATGATTTGACGCTTCTTCCACTAATTGCTAATACCCAACCACTAACTAGTTGATTTGGCTTTTTTCGGGATTTCTTCTGCAAATTTTTTTTAATTTCTTTTTTCTGAAACAGCCCTTTTTATTTTCATTCATAGGATCTTCTATGTAAATTCCAGACATTTTCGTTCTGTCGTCTTTTTTGCAAACAGCGTTTCAACTTTGACACTTTTTTTTACCCCATTCGTTGGCTTTTTCCAGTGGCTCGTTGGCTTTGTTCGGCGTGGTGTTTTTTCGGCGGGATTACCGGGTTTTTTCCCTGCACTCCGGGGACCCTACCGTGAATTCAGCATTCTCCGCAGGGTGGGGAACTTTGATTCCCCGAAGGGCGGGGAACAAGAGAGCACCGAAATATCGGCAACATTTTGGTGCTTTCTGAATAAACCCCTTATGTGAGATCATAATCGCTGCAGGGGTCAAGTCAGCAGAGTGCTCGGAAACTTAGTTCCTGCACTATTTCTTTCAGTAGGAACGGAGTTCCCGTTTGACCCACACCCAGAAAATTCTTTCGACAGGTTAAACTGTCAATCGTGTTGAACTTTCAATTATTTACATTAGGTGGTGAAAGAATTATGTTGTTCAGCAGCATATCGGGGGAGGGGGGGGCTGAAGTTTGACACGCCTGGTTTCTACGGTTAAAATATGTCCTATCAGGTCTATTCAGTAAACGGTGACACTCGGGAGAACTTTTTGGAGAAGTGAAAATTCTAGGTCAAAATATCCAAACCAGAAAAATTCTCCCCATTTATCTCACTTTCCAAATCGGCTATTTGCTCTAGATTATTCACTTCTCCTAAGTTTCACCTTTCTTTGAATAGACCTGAATGATTCACAAAAAACAGATTGATATCAAATGTGAATGTGGGGTTGCAGTTTAAGTGGACAAATCAGCGGTTTAGGCTGGGGTCAGACCAGCGCACTTTTAACGTGCGTTCTGGCGCACTTAATTACGGCCGCACTAGCAGCAGATGACAGGCAATGACGGCCAATATACGAAGTATGGTCGCACGAAAGTCCGGCTGCGCAACGCAAGTGGAAAATGAACGCAGAACCGCTAGTACTGACGTACAGAGTGCGCTGCGTCAGCATAGCGGTGTGTGTGTGTGCGTGATTTGGAGACGTCAGACCCTGCTCATGTCCGGCCAACATAACGTCCAGACACCCAAAGTTTCCTGGTTTGGATCCATAAAAAATCACGCGCAAAAATGCGCATCGTATGACCGTTTTCGCGTATTCCGTGAAAAAATACGTTAATGCGTTCGGGTGCATTTTCTTATGTTCGCGTGTAAAAATGCTTTCGTTTGACCCTAGCCTAAAGGGTCGCTACCGCTAACAAACTGTAACTAGTTTTTTTTCTTTGAAGTAATTGCATGTAAAAAGGAAAACTGGAGGGGTTCTTCAGGAAGCACCGATCTTGCCACCGAATTGCACCGAATGGCGAATTTCACTGTACGGTGTGATTCAGCGGCAGTTTGTCTATTCACTAAACTGTCAATTCACCATATACAGACGAATTGACAGCGAAATACGGTGCCGTTTACTGCAATTCGCCGATCTTTCGGCAGCAGCAAAATTTTCCATAGAGAAGTAATTTCTCGCTGCCGCGGTGGGGAGCTGAGTTAGTGAGGGTTTTGTAGGTAAGGATAAGGATTTTGAATTTAATTCTGCAGTGGTTGGGGAGCGGCAGAGACAAGGCGGCGGGTGAGATGGATTAGCGTGGCAGAGGCGTTCAGGATGGATTGTAGGGGGGAGAGAGGGAGGCCGGATAAGCGATAATTGCAATAGTCAAATCGGGAGATTACCAGGGCGTGGGATTAGTTGTTTTGTGGTGCTATCGGCAGGAGGAGGAAAGAGACAGGATGTGGGGGATGAAGGAAAGAGCAGAGTCGAGTGTAACTCCAAGGCAGTGAACTTGGTTTGATGGGGAGATGGTGATACCCTCCACCGTGATAGAGAAGTCAGGAGGTGGGGAGGCATTAGAGGGAGGAATTAGTAGGAGTTCAGTCTTTGACATGTTGATCTTTAGGTGGTGGGAGGCCATCCAGGAGGAGATGCCAGATAAACAGTCGCTGACTTTGGAAAGGACAGGGGGAGAGAGATCAGGTGTAGAGAGTTAGATCTGAGTGTCCTCAGCATAGAGGTGGTAATTGAAGCCAAAGCTATTAATGATTTTGCCCAGGGAGGAGGTGTAGATGGAAAAGAGCAGAGGACCAAGGACCAAGCCTTGAGGTACACCAACAGATAAAGGCAATGAAGAGGAGGAGTTACCCGCAAAGGACACAGAGAAGGACCAGTTGGATAAATAGGAGTCAACCCAAGCGAGTGCAGTATCACAGAGACCAAGAGAGCGGAGGGTCAGCAGAAGGAGGGGGAGGTCAACAGTGTCAAAAGCAGCCGAGAGGTCAAGCAGGATGAGAATAGAATAGTGTCTGTGTTTTTTTAGCAGTTAGGAGGTCGTATTTGAAGAGAGGAAGGAACGTCCACGAGAGTGGACGTTCATTCCACTCTGACGCCCGTCTGGCCACCTTGCTGAGCGCAGTTAGTGTGCTCAGCGCTGCAAGGCTCGATCCTCCTATGGAGGGATTGTGTTTTTCAGCTCCATCGAACGTGCGTCGTAGTACTTCCGACGGTGAGGCTTTCAAAGGCTAGCTCATACACAGCGCACATTGCTGTGAGATTTATTGCTGTGGGTTCTGTGATACGCTCATACACAGTGATCATTACGGTGTGTTTTATTGCTGTGGGGCTCTGATACATTCTTACACACTGCACATTACTGTGAGTTTTATTGCTGTGGTGCTATGTTATGTACTTTTTATTTATTTTTTGGAAGGGGGAGAAAAGCTGTTAGAGGTTGAGGGAGTGCTGGGGGTGGCCCCCCCCATCGTGAGGTTCAGTAAGGGGCCCCATCATTTCTGATGGCTGCGCTGGATGCAGCCATTGTGTATTTGTGTTGTCTACGTCATGTGAGCCTATTATGAGGAAGTGATTCATTTTTAAAAAGACAATCTATATCAGCGCTAGTATGTTAAAGAAACGGGGTATTGCAAATCACACCATGCTCAGCCGTCCCCTTAACAGCAGGTCTAGCAATGGGTACATGAAAGGCTGGATCCAAATCACTGGTGGGCAGCTACATCCAAAGCAAAAGGGGAAAACCTCACGGTGCAAGAATGTTAATAAAGTGCTTGTAACAGATCTCAGGACCCCGACCGGGTCACATTTGTCAATGCCGCTTCCTTGCTGGACCCCCGTGTTCCCCTCTTGACACTCGTGTCTTCCTCCAGTCCTTAGCCGCAGCTTAAAGACAGGTGCACGTAGAGAGCCTTGCTAGCCTCCCCCAGAAATAAGCCGAGGCTGTAGATCTGGTGCTTTGCATTGTACCAGCGAACTGAATATAGCTGCTATCCAAACGGAGTCGTGACTGCATGTAGGGTCAGAATAGGACTGCTTTAATCGGCGACAGGCACATACAGGTCTAGTCAAAGAAAGGTGAAATGAGAATGCCTGGAGAAGTGAAAACTCGATCAAAATAGCCAAACCAGAAAAATTCTCCCCATTTATCTCACTTTCCAAATCGGCTGTTTGGTCTAGATTGCTATTTTCTCCTGCCAGTTCTCCTGGTTTTCACCTTTCTCTGATTAACCCTGATAGATTTATATGGTGACACATGGGCCATTTACATACACAAAATCTCCACTAGAAACCACCAGGGGTCCAACCAGACCAAAAACAGACGATAGGACACATTTCCTTTTTGGAATGTGAAACCTAATTGGATTACGTACGGACAGTGGAATTAAACATTATGTAACATTTCAAATGAGGCAGGACAATGGTAATCAGGATAACAGATTAGACATATTTACAAACTATTCAAATAGAAACAGATAACACATTCCTGAGACAAGGGTAGACTGGGAGGCTAATCCTCGCAACAGATACACAAGGACCAGACAATAGACCGACAATAGCATTCTTGCATAATCACAGATTACACAAACATTCTGCTCACAAAGGAGGCCTGCACCCTACAAATATGCCTCCAGCTCTTTGCACCCCAAGTCCAAAGTGACTTTATCATATTGTGCAACAACAAAACAAACAGGGTTATTCAAAGAGAATCGAAAAGCCACCGCACGTTCGGTGACTTTTCGTTCTCTTGAATTCGGTTCGATTTGGCAATCCCATTTCGGCAACCCTGCGGTGTATTCAGAAAGCACCACATGGTCCCCGAATTGCAGGGAAAAGTCGCCGCAAACCTTCCCCCCCGAAAACTCACTGCAAAACAAGGGTGAATGCACACCGAAACCCGCAAAAACATCTGGATTAACCCGCCGAAAACGCCGGAAAACCCCGAGCTGGAAAAAGCCGACACCGCAGACGAAGCCAGTGAATAAATTAGAAAAACCGTTCGCTTGAATGTTTGAAAAGTGAAACGCTGTTTGCAAAGAAACTACTGAGCGAAAACGTCTGTAATTTACATATAAGATTTAATGAATGATAATAAAAAGGTCTGTTACAGAAAAAAAGAAAAAACAATAAAAAAAAAAAGAAATATTTTCACAAATCCCGAAAAATGGCTAAAAGATCGTAAATTTTTTTATAAATAGACTTTTTACTGCAGAATATTATAATTAATGGTTTATTAGATATCGAATTAAAATGGGAATATTTTTAACATTGAAGCCTATGGGATTCACCTGAATAAACCTGTCGAATTAAGCAACCGAACAGCAGGGCAATTCGGCAACTTTTCACTGCTGGTTTGTGTTCTCTGAATAGCTGAAGCAGTGCTTTTTTTATGGGGATTTCACTGCCCTCGAACAGGCACCGAACAGGCACCGTATGTGCAGGCAATTTGCCAACATTTGACGAACTGCCTGCTCTCTGGATAGCCGAATGGCCAAGAACGCTGATTTTCAGCGTTCGGTTCCCTTTCGGCAGCCATTCGGAGCTCTTTGAATAACCCCGACTGTGTTTTAAGAAACATTAAATACAAATTGAGACTCTTACAATGAAACCGTGTGAGCAATCAAAACCGAATTAAAATAACACGCAGACAGATCCTCCCTAAGGGTGTTCTAAATAATGTCATTTATTCAGTGTACAAACATAAGGTGGTGATATTATTAAAAATAAACTAATCTAATGTATTTATCTCATTTGTCCTGGGGCTCCTTCATCCTTCTGAGAGAGCACTTAAACATAAAAAAATACAACAAAATAATAGTGCAAGAACATCCGCATTATTTCAAAGTCTCTTTATGAAATCTTTTTAGTTTACAGCTGGGTGGAAAGTTTTTTTTTATATATAGATCTCTCTCAAAAAAGCTACTTGGGTTGAAGTTGTGGTTAAAGCTGCTTTAGCTGTTTCTTCCGGATTACTCATCTTCTTGAACTGTGTCCTGGAATTGGCCTTGATAAATAAGCCTCGTTAGGCATATCCACATTCCGTTTGTTTTTAAACCAGGGCTGGTCAAATGTTTGACCTTTTGTCTGCTTTAGAACTACAATCCCCACAATGCTTTGGCAGCCTTGTAGTTCTGTGGGAGTTTGGAGGGTTAACTACTTTTCAGCCATTCTTGATGTAAGGTCTTTATATGAAGCACATGTTTGCTCACAGTTTATCAGTGGATGAATCAAAATGTGTTTTGCAGAAGAAATGTTTTTGTCTAAGCTCTCTGTAACCTGATATCAATGCTCTCCCCATATGCACAGCCTCCCTACTGTGAACAAGGAGCTGGAAGCTGAGTTTGCAGTATTTTTGAGGCTGTTGAATAAATTGGATTAATGTCATACAGGCAGGAAAAGAATCAAGTAGTCTCAGTTGCTAAAATGCTTCTTTTACTGGATTTATCAAGGCTTACTTTACAGCACTGTAATGACCCTTTAAAGCCACATTGCTCGTGTTTACCACAAAACGAGCAGGGACAGTGGGCGAGCTTGCCGTATCACAAGACCAGTGCACGCGTACAGCATTGGGACAAAGGGTTTCATTCTTCACATACACAGCATTCTTGTGTCCCTTTCCTTTTGTTAAACATCCTTCGGTGATTTCACCAACAGGTTTATTTTCACACTGAAAGTTGCAAACACGGGTGAAGCGCCTCCTGCTGCAGCAGCGTTCATCGCCTTTGCCGCATTGGTTATGTATGTCAGTGTTTGCATCTCTGGCGAATACCATGGCGCTTTCAATAAAACCATACATGTACTTGTGGAAAATTCTTACCCGATACATCTCCCTATTAAATATTTATTCTGTCTGATGCATAAAAAAACATAAGACTTGAAGAGAGTCCGCTCCAGAGGAGACGGCACCGAAGCTGGTTCTGGGGACGTCTCGGAATGCGTCGCATGACTTTTTTGTCTTGTTCTGCCTGCTAAACCACATTGTTTTCATAGTGGCAGCCAGTGTTATCTAATCTTTTTTATTTATTGGCGTTTTCTTTCCTTGTTCTTCGTTTCGTAATCTAACCAGCCCTTTTCTCTTTGTTTCTCTTCCAGGCCACCTCGCGTCTTCTTGTGAATTACCCGGAACCTTATAGATCCCAGATCCTAGATTATTTATTTAAGGTAAACAATGTTTCACGTTGAATTCAAAACAGTTGTTTTAAAGGAAATCCCTCAGTCCATGATGCTTCATTGCCAACACATAAGGGGTTATTTACTAACCTCCGAATTGGCGCCGAATTTCACCATTCACTGCAATTTCCAGGACATACTTGAAAACGAGAGAAATCTCAACGTATCCTTCCTGGTAAAAATCCTTTCTCAAATTTCGGACCAGTTTGTCTATTCACTAAGTAGACAATTTGCCAAATATAGGCGAATTGATGCCGAAATATGGTGCAATTCAATGATCTGTGAATAGAAGATAGTCTTCTAAGGGGCAATTATTTATTTATAAAGGATTTTAGCAGGAAGGATACATTGAGATTTCTCTCGTTTCAAGTATGTCCTGGGTTCAAGAAACATTGAATCGTTCGAGTTGTTACAAAAATACAAGTAATAAAATACAAGATATTAAAAACAAAACACAAATATACAGATTATAAATATATTCACTGTTACATGTTTACAGGTGCATTCTGTATATAGTCACTAGGGATGCACCGATACCACTTTAAGACCGAGTACCGATACTTTTTTTCAAGCACTCACCGATACCGAGTACCGATACTTTTATGTCATGTGACCACTTTCCTATAAGAACAGACCTCATATAAAAATGCCCCCAGCTCACATGTATATATCCCCCCCTAGATATATATACAGAATGCCCCCAGCTCATGGATTTTGCCCCCCTCCATCTCATGGATTCCTCCCCCCCAACTCATGGATCCCCCCCCCCAGCTCATGGATATTTGCCACTCCCAGCTCATGGATATCCCCCCCCCCCCCCAGCTCATGGATATTTCCCCCCAAGCTCTCATGGATATTGCCCCCCAGCTCAGACCCCAGACCAGACATAGCGCGTTTGAACAGCCGCCCCATCGTCATTCGGACAGCCGCCCCTGGAGCTCTCCGCGATATACTTACCTTCCCGAGCAACGCCGACAAAGTCTTCGCACGTGCGCTCGTTGAAGGACCCCCAGCTGCGATCACGTGAGACTCCCACATGATCGCGGCTGGGGTCCTTCAACGTGCGGAAGCGCAGAAACTTTCTCGGCGTCGCTCGGGGAAGGTAAGTATGCCGCGGAGAGCTCCAGGGGCGGCAGTCCGAATGCCGATAGAGCATTCGAACAGCCGCCTCAGCCCCTCGGATGCCGGCTCAATGCCGGCTTCTGATATCGGGGGTACTGCACGAGTACCAAGTGCTCCTGCAGTACCTGGTATCGGCACCGATATCGATACTAGTATCGGTGCAACCCTAATAGTCACTGTTACATGTGTACAGGTGCATTCTGTATATAGTCACTATGTTACATGTGTACGGGTGCATTCTGTATATAGTCACTGTGTTACATGTTTACAGGCGCTTTCTGTATGTATGTTACATGTTTACAGGTGCATTCTGTATATAGTCATTGTGTTACATGTTTACAGGCGCATTCTTTATTGAGGTATGTTAATAGGGATCTCTTAAGGGACTTTAGACTGGGGAAGATTTGATGGTGTCTGGGAGGTTATTCCATATTTGCGGTGCTCTGTAGGAAAATGAGGATCGAGTCACTTTCCTTTTGTATTGCAAGTAAGGTGCAGGTCCTGGATCGGAGGTTATAGGAGGAGGGAACTGCTGGGGGAAGCAGTCTACTCAGGTAGGGTGGTAGCTTCCCAGAAAAGCTCTTAAACACCAGGTTGGAAAGGTGAGGGATGCATCTAGACTCCAGCGATGGCCAGTCCAGCTCCTCCAACATGTCACAATGGTGGGCCATGCAGTCACACTGCAACACATTATCGTGTCTTCTATTCACAGTAGGTGCCGAAATTCTGGCGAAATACCCTGATTCTTGGTGTTTTAATTCAACCGGTTTAAACAGGAGAATCCCATAGGCTTCAACGTAAAAACATAATCTAATTTTTAATATTGTTTTTTTTTTTTTTTTTTTTTTTAAGACCGTTTTTTCTTCAAAAACACATTTTATTTTATTTTTTAGAACACCTTTTTTTTGTAACAGACCTTTTTATAATTTTTATTAAAGGACCCTTTTTTATCAATTGGACGCGTTTAATTCATTTTATACTCCCATTAGGAGAATAGGAGTCTTTTCTTTTATTTTGCAGAATTCACAGATGCCAGTCTGGCGCGGTTCGGCAATTTTCACTGACTTCTGATAACTGCTTCGGCAACTCCAATTTCAGGAAAACACAGTGACTAGTTATATCGTATTATAACACTAGATGGTGAATTCGCTGTATTTTCAGCAAAAAGGGAATCGCCGAAATGCAGCAAATTGCAGTGAAACACAAAGCACTGAAATTACATGCATTTTTGGTGATTTGTGAATAATCCATATTACCGTAAAGGTGAAGCCTGGCACCCCAGATGTTTCTGAACTACATGGTTACATAGGCCGAAAAAAAGCATGTGTCCATGGAGTTCAGGCTTTCACAAATCACCTACTGTGGTTGATCCAAAAGAAGCCAAAAAATACAGTATGAAGCGCTCACAAACATGCAACATATCGGGAAAAATTCCTTCTTGACCCCAGATGGCGTCAGATTTCTATCGTCATGTCCTCCTGTATCTGCTTGGCAGGAATACTGACCTGCCTCCTGTATGGATTGTCCTGTCTTTACCCATTGCACCTTTGTGCAGCTCTGCGGAATGTGTTGGTGCTTAATAAATAATACTACTATCTGGATCAAGAAGCGTTTATCACATTTTAAATATTATATCCCGTCATATTCCGTTTTTGCAGGAATGTCCAGCCGTTGTTTGAAAGTGTGTACACTGGCCCAACCACCTCAACAGGCATTGAAATCCACAACTACATATCCCATGATGCTCAGCCAGTCTTGTGTGTGACCAAGCATCATGGGACATGTAGTCCCAAAATATCTGGGGTGCCAAGGCTCGCCATCACTGTTAAATAATAACTTTAAAAAAACAGAATCAGTTTTCCTATTTATAATTACCATAATTGGAATTCCAATAAACATCTGAAAGTTCCTTCCCAAATAAGAAAATATAAAGAAAAGACGAGCGTTTATGCTTGCGGAGACATTAAAATCAACTACACACACTGTATAGCTTTCATCATGTCTGATTTTTTTCTTTGTTAGACAGACCAATTTATTAGATTTCAAACATCCAATAGGAGTAATTCGTCATAGACAGGATTTCATTTCTGCCCCAAACAGGAATGTGATATAACAGCCAATCAGTATACAGATATATTGCAACATCAAAATTTGGCCAGCACAGTTTAACAAAGAAACACTTCTTACCATATATGGTTCAGAGAAATCTTTTTTCACTTTCCCAACATTCCTAACCGAGTCACGTGCTATGAAATGGAGGGGGGAAACCACAGCCCAATATTTTTACTACAGTACGTATATGAATCACAATACATATATATTCATACAGGAAAGTAAAAATATCAATTCTTTCAATCACTGCCTTATAATCTCTCACAGACTGGTTCAAAGTGTATAGGAGAACTGCCTGTAGGCGGACTCTCGTGCTCTCACTTGTTCTTCCAGCCTCAACACAATGGTACAGCCTGAAACACGGACACATGCGCACAGGTATTTCCCTGAGATTTCGGTACCTGCGCTCGGGAATACTGCTGCATGTGAAACATTTAATCCAGAAATCCGTAGTATGTTCCTTTTACACGTTCATTTGAGTTTCTTTCCCAAAAGTAAATTTTTAGTTATTACCTAATGTAACTTTTATTTTTTTCTTAAATTCGTTTGTTTTTGTTTGTTTTTTTCTTTTAGCCAAATTTCGGCGCTTCTTTGCACATATTTAAAGTAGAAATTGGAGGTGATGCACAGACAACAGGTACGTGTCCTGAAAGCATAATTAATGTACGCGGGTGGCCAAAATTGTGGACACACCTTACATTTTTACACACTTATACAGTTTAAAGTACTTTTTATATAAAAATCTCAAAAAATGTCGCAGCACAAGTATAATGTAATTCTAGTAAATGAATGCCTTAACAAAGAAAAAAATCTATAAATCAGTTCAATTTTGGCTGGAAATGTTGCATAATGCATCTTGGCTATTTATAGAGCATAAAAGTTTGTCACAATGTGTTTTTTTTTTTCCCAATAACGTGTTGGATAGCCCTTGGCCTTAACTACTGCCTGACACCTTCTAGGCATTGACTCTACAAGTCTTTTGACATCCTCTTCTGTGATCAGATGATGCCAGGAATTGATTATAGCCTCAATGAGTTGTCGCTTGGATTCTTGCTTGAGACCATGCGTTTCAATCTTGACCACAGATTTTCGATGGGATACAAGTCAGGGTTATTTCCAGGCCGGGGAAGCCGAGGAATTTTCTTGTCAACCAAAACAGACAAAATCAGAAGGTGTATCCACAATTTTGGCCACTAGTGTAGATCTGTTACGTTGGGAGTCCTTCTGGTCTTCCTTCCCTCTGATTGCCCAGGAGAGTTGGCAACCGGCTCCGTGTCCTGCCTCTCGAGGAATAATTGATTCAGCTACTGATTGGACAGATGTTCCCCATTTCATTTTTAATCAGTGACTCCTTGCATGGATTAGCTTGTCACTGAAACGTAGACATCGTTCTGCGTTCATCCATGTAATTTAAGGTTTCCGTTGCAGAGACATGTGGTCAGTCTACTTGCTTCTTTACCATATGGAGTTAAAGGGCCGCTAGTGTTAAGATAAGGCTGCAGGGGGTCTATTGTGTTCTGCATGCTGCTCCAGATAAGCAATGGCAGCTGAATGAGATTAGACTCTTAACCCTTTCCCGCCGCGGGGCCTATTATGCCCACCCTGTGGTTAACTAAACCTACAAGAGAAGAATAAAGCACATGTAACAGATCAGAAACATAAAATAAACACAATAAGGACATTTAATTTTTTGCTGGTATCGGCCCTTTTAAAAATGTTTAATCAAACTATTTACATATATTAAACCTGGAGACAAAAGACTAAAGTTATTGGCTTTCAACTCAATAAATACTGTGTCTGCTGACCCCCCCCCCCCCCCAGATGATCATTAAGAATTCTCAGCCTCTAGAATACTGATTGGCTGAGCCACTTCCTGGTCTGGGCAGCACTCGGTGTGTATATACAGTACATTGAAAGCTATTGTGTTTTTGTGCACCCCCCCCCCCCACATGACCAGTAAGATAATGATTATTAAGCACAGTTTGAGTATCCCTTAGCTGCAATGTTTGGGGGTTCGTATTATTTCTCTCTCCCCCCCCCCCCCCCTGGTTTTGAAGCATTTGCATATAATAATGAGATATTATTGGGACCAAAGTCTCTAAATAAATTTATTTCTTCTGTTTCACGTACACACAGCCAACATATGTAATACTTCTGTCCCTCGCCAAGTCAAGGATCCTGTGTTGGATATGGGAATCTCAACACTTAATATGTGTTTTGACGTATCTTTCTATTTGTATAATAATTTAAAGCTATTTAAGAACATTTTTGTGCACACACCACAAAGCATAGGAAACGGCCGACTTGTAATAACACAGCGATTACTGGTAGTGAAGATAAGGTGATAGATGTGGGTACATGACGGCGAGCTTTGCATCTCGAAGAGGAAATAAAATGAGCAAAGACACGGCCAGTAAGTGCTTTATGGGCGGCAAACAGATTTAATCTCTTCTGAGTTTGTGGTTTGGACTTTTATTTATTAACCTATAAAATATCCATAATACATTTTCTTTGCAAGTCAAAACAAAGTTTGATATGATGTTCCTTGTTTCTTAGACTTAATGCAAACCTGTCCTCATGGTGACAATAATGTAGAGCCTTTTGTTATTGGACATTCTTTGACATAATCATGGATTTAAAGCAAGGGTCAGCACCCGTGGCCCTCCAGATGTTTTGGAACTAAATTTCCCATGATGCTCATTCCCTCATTGCAGAGACTCCTGGGAAATGTATTTCTGAAACATCTGGCAGGCCCCTAGTTTAAAGGCACACTCCAACTACCCTTAGGCTATATCCTCAAAATAAAGCGCTATGGTGTAGCGCTAAGAATAAATGAAATACAATAAAGACAATGAAAGATGAAACTGGTGTCGCTTTACACTTGATAATGTTGCTCCTGTCTAAACAACCACAAAAGTTCACAAGTTTAAGGGTCCCAAGCAAAGCGCACTCCATTTCCCCCCATATAGGCTGTTTTGTAAGCTTCCAGATTTGACCTCAAAACTAAGAACATCTCTGTGCATAATATGAAGGTTGACCCACCTGATAATCCAGTATTGTCACTGAAGATCCATAGGGCTGTTGGGTGGCTGCAAATATCCCAGAAATGAATACTTCGGAGTAGGTTAGGTTCATGGAAATGTGAGTGGGACCATTTTGGATACATTGCCTGTATACATCACTATTTGATACCATCTCACCATGATGCTCTTTTTTGAGGTCAAATCTGGATGCATACAAAACAGCGTATATGGGGGGAAATTGAGTACGTCTATACCATCGAGTGCGCTATGCTTGGGACCCTTATAACACTTAAGTGGCCATGGTGGCAATAGTCTACCCCATGTTCTCCCCTCGCTTTCCTTCAGCACTGGGAGATGCTGAACCAGATGGGCCATGATCTTTCTGGACACCTATTACTATTTCGTGCAGAGGGGAGCTCAGGGAAACTAGCTGCCCTGCATCATGTATAATTCATATGCTGCAGGAAGGAAATCAAGGCAGGTCATCTGGGATTCCTATTTGATTCCTCACCTGCGGCATATTGATACTACATGCTGCGAGGTGGCATTTTTCATGCACTGCCCATCAGCATGAATAAATTATGTGTCCAGGAAAACATGTCCGATCTGCCGACCCTACTGGACATAATTTATGGGGCTATTTCAGCATTCTATTTTCCAGTGAGCAGCAACCCCCTTCCAGGTGGAGTTGGCTGGTTGAATGAGTGTTAAGCCAGCTGACTCTCAATGCGTCTGCATTTAGAGACCATTGATTGGGTGCTTGCTCATTACTCGGGGTGTGAAGTCTTTGTTGTACCCTTTTCTTGCCAATCACTGCCATTGGTTCAAATACAATGGGTCCTATTCCAAGGTTGGTGTAAACTTTACCAGGTCTGTTGTAAACTTGACAACTTCATAGTCTATAATGGATCTGGTAAGTTTACAACAGCTCTGGTTCAGTTAGCCCCAACCTTGGATATGCCCATCCCTTATTGTGCTCTGCAGTTGGATATTTTTCTCCTTGATACTGTGTACTGTATCTGTTGCTGAATATTACCTGTCCATTGTAAACCACATTTCACTTTGTGTGTTTTGTTTTTTTTTACCCACAGATGGCACAGAACCTTCACATATGCATTATCCAGATGACCAGAACTACTTCAGAGGGTATGAATGGTGGCTGATGAAAGAGGCCAAGAAGAGGAATCCTAATATTACCCTTATAGGTATTCATAGTATTTTACAACACTTGCTCCTCACTGTGTGGCAATGTCCATAGAATAGAGTCTATGGGTCAATCACTGACTCACATCATTGTGTAGGATGTATTCAAAAAACATTACCAGGGGATAGATTAGAAATCTTATAAACTCCCTGTGTTATCTCATTCAGCTGCCAGCTCTTCTCTGGAGTAGTTTGGAGAACACAATACACCCCCTGCTGCCTTATCTAAACTTTGATTCCACCACCTAATTATCTCATGCAGTATTTAAAAGTTAACGCACAGTCACAAAGTAAAACGTTTACACAGATTTTGGTAAATGTTGCATCATGGGAAAAATCCACAAAATAGAAACGGGAGATAAAAAAAACGTTATTTTTCTCCTTTACATGCAGTTACTTCAAACAAATAAAATAGCAGCAGTGTGTGAGTTTGTTTGTAATGCACAAGTAACCTAGTTACAGCTTATGTAAGCAGTAGTGTCCTTTAAAGAGTCATCCAGGCTGCTGAAAAGAGCAGCTACATATTTCAGGTTAACCCCTGCAAAGCCAGAGATCTGTGCAAACGCTGCTTCATTTGTAGATTTACCATCTCTCCTGCTGCTCTGACTAATGTTCTGGTGGTATTTTTGTGTGTGGTGCGTGTATACGTTTGACTGTGCTGTGTCACAGTCATGGCCAAAAATATTGGCACTCCTGCATTTCTGTCAGATAATGCACCACTTCGCCCAGAAAATTGTTGCAATATCAAATGTTTCGGCATTCTCCGGTTTCTTTGTTTTGTATTGTATTAGCATGACCCAAACAAATGGAGAAAAAATAGCCAGATCGAACACAATGGAAATATTTGGCAATGACTATGTGTTGTGTATACATTTGTCTGTACTGTGTGTAAATGTGTGTCTGATGTATATATGTGTCTGGTGTGCTATGTATGTGTGAAGTGTGCATTCATATATAATGTGCGGTATGTGTGTATGTAGCCTATGCTTATATTTGTGTTTCTGTTGTGTGTTCTCTGTATATAGTGTAGGGTGTGCTCTGAATTTGTGTGTGCATGTGTTTGTGCTCTGTATAGCTGTGCGTTCTATGTGTGCGCTTTATATCTGTGTGGCGCGTACATAACTACGTGTCTGCAGTGCATATGAGTTACATATATATATATATATGTAAAAATATTGACTTTCGACTGTCCTCATCTTTTGACCTCCTACAACCATTATACTCTCCCATGGACCTCTCACAATGAGGGAATCCGCAATGTTGCACATGATTGGCCCTCAGTGGTGATCGATCCTATTGTAGCTGCCACGTTTGGCCTGTTTGCTGGCGGTTATGCGCGTTACTCCTTGTAGGGTGATGTGACACATTGTGATATTTTCCTCGTGCTGGATATTATTCCTGTAATACTCATATCACGCCGTTGTGAAACTCGGGCCAATGGTTATAAGTTTTAATTCCAGGTGATCAGTGAAGAGGTTTATGAATAATAGGAGACGTTACATTTCTCTCCTCTATGCAGAGAGTCCTCTTACCAAATGCAGGGTAATAACACAAATCTGCACTCTCACAAAAATTAATTCTGCTTCTGATAGGCATTTAGTCTATTGCAGGGACGTCTGACTCCGGACCACAGATGTTTATGGCCTACAATTCCCAGAATACTTTGTAATAGGTGGTGAAAGAATCATGGGAATTGTAGTTCAGCAACATCTGGGGCGTCAGATCATTCCAGATATGAAATTTCCATAACTTTTAATATTTTGGCAAGACGGATCACAGAGCTACCTTGAATTTCTTTCAAACAGACAGCGTGGTTAAATTTTAACGCCTGGTAAACAGAATGAGCTTCCCAGACAAAGGCCAACGAGTTTAGGAGGTCCAATCTAAAGATTCTGAAGCACTCCTGTCCGAAAACCAGATTTCCAGGAGGAGATATTTCCAAACCGCATTGTCTTGAAGCTAAGGGAGACAATGGATACGTTCACATTAACCTAGGGATGCACCGATACCACTTTTTTAAGACCAAGTACGAGTACCGATACTTTTTAAAAGTACTCACCGATACCGAGTACCGATACTTCTATTTAATGTCATGTGACGCTTTCCAATAAGAACAGACCTCCTTTAAAAATGCCCCCAGCTCACATGTATATATCCCCCCCCGAGATATACAGTTGTGTTCAAAATTATTCAACCCCCACTGAAATTGAGTGTTTTGGCCAGTTTGACATTGATTTTGATCATTCAGTCATCTTGCTTACAATTAAATCAAAGAGGCACGTGTAGGTCAGACAAATATAACATAACATTTATAATGAAATAACCACAAATGTCTTTTCTGTGCTCACATCATTATCAGTTTTATTCAACCCCCAAGTGACATTCAATCTTAGTACTTAGTACAACATCCTTTTACAGTTATAACAGCTTTTAAACGTGAAGCATAGCTTGACACAAGTGTCTTGCAGCGATCTACGGGTATCTTCGCCCATTCGTCATGGGCAAAAGCCTCCAGTTCAGTCACATTCTTAGGCTTGCGCACTGCAACTGCTTTCTTTAAGTCCCACCAGAGGTTCTCAATCGGATTTAAGTAAGGTGACTGCGATGGCCACTCCAAAATGTTCCAGCCTTTAATCTGCAACCATGCTCTAGTGGACTTGGAGGTATGCTTGGGATCATTGTCCTGTTGAAAGGTCCAACGTCTCCCAAGCCTCAGGTTTGTGACGGACTGCATCACATTGTCATCCAATATCTCCTGGTACTGAAGAGAATTCATGGTACCTTGCACACGCTGAAGCTTCCCTGTACCTGCAGAAGCAAAACAGCCCCAAAGCATGATTGACCCCCCCGCCATGCTTCACAGTAGGCAAGGTGTTCTTTTCTTCATAGGCCTTGTTCTTCCTCCTCCAAACATAGCGTTGATCCATGGGCCCAAACAGTTCTAATTTTGTTTCATCAGTCCACAGAACACTATCCCAAAACTTCTGTGGTTTGTCCACGTGACTTTTGGCATACTGTGCAGTCGACTCTTATTCTTTGGAGACAGCAAGGGGGTGCACCTGGGAGTTCTGGCATGGAGGCCTTCATTACGCAGTGTGCGCCGTATTGTCTGAGCTGAAACTTCAGTACCCACATCTGACAAATCTTTTCTCAGTTCCTCAGCAGTCACACGGGGACTTTTCTCCACTCTACGCTTCAGGTAGCGCACAGTAGTCGAAGTCAGCATCTTCTTTCTGCCACGACCAGGTAGCGTTTCAACAGTGCCCTTTGCCTTGAATTTGCGAATGATGCTTCCTATGGTCTCTCTTGGTATGTTTAACATCTTTGCAATCTTATAGCCATTGCCCTTCCTGTGAAAAGTAATCACCTCTTCTCTTGTCTTCCTGGACCATTCTCTTGACTTCACCATGTTTGTAACCACACCAGTAAATGTCTAGAAGGAGCTGAGTATCACAGTCATTTTAAAGCTGCCTAATTGGTGCTTATTATGCTTTATTGCTGCTCCGTGACATCCACAGGTGTTTTCAATACCTGATTGAAAACACTTGAATGAACCTCTGTTCTTCAGAGTGGTAGTCTTTAAGGGGTTGAATAATTGTGTCAATGAAGAATTCACAAAACAAACATTTACTACTGTATTACAAAACCAATTGATGTAATTTTAGTTGCATATGGTTCTTTAAAAAGTCCTTGTAGGATTTCATTCTGAATACAATTACAAATGTACACTAAATTCCCTAAAACCCTTTACAGCATTGGGGGTTGAATAATTTTGAACACAACTGTATATATACAGAATACCCCCAGCTCACATGTAGCTTGCCCCCAGCTCACATGTAGCTTGCCCCCAGCTCACATGTAGCTTGCCCCCAGCTCACATGTAGCTTGCCCCCAGCTCACATGTAGCTTGCCCCCAGCTCACATGTAGCTTGCCCCCAGCTCACATGTAGCTTGCCCCCAGCTCACATGTAGCTTGCCCCCAGCTCACATGTAGCTTGCCCCCAGCTCACATGTAGCTTGCCCCCAGCTCACATGTAGCTTGCCCCCAGCTCACATGTAGCTTGCCCCCAGCTCACATGTAGCTTGCCCCCAGCTCACATGGATTTGCCCCCAGCTCACATGGATTTGCCCCCAGCTCACATGGATTTGCCCCCAGCTCGAATGCTGGGGAAGCTGGCCTCGTGCATGAAGAGCACACGGCCAACGTTCCCCTCCGGCGCATTCGCATACTCACCCATCTTGAAGGTCCGGTGTGCCGGAGGGGAACGCTGGCCGCATGCTTTTCATGCACGCGGCCAGCTTCCCCAGCCCCGCGGATACCGGCAAGCCGGCCCAGCGCCGGCGGGATGTATCGGGCCGTTTGCACGAGTAACAAGTACTCGTGTAAACGGCAATATCGTCCCCGATACCGATACTAGTATCGGTGCATCCCTACATTAAACGAAACTTATTGTATATCCAAGGGCAATTCAATGGGTCACATCTAACCTCTCTAATCATGAAAACCTTGAACAATGTTGAATTGTTCAAGCTGTTAAATCTCTAAACTTTTTTTTTTATATATATATATATATATATATATATATATATATATATATTATATATATTATATATATATATATAATATATATATATATATATATATATACTATATATATATATATTCATATATATATATATATTCATATATATATTCTATATGTATCAGTGGTGGTTACCTACAAATCAAGTTTGTAAGACATATTGATGTGTAACATATTATACAAGGTGCCTAGGTGGTATTTGAATATGTAACTTATGCGGCGAGTTATAATAGATAATCACAGTACTGATATTCTTATAAAAGTAGAGCCCAAATCACATTTGATTATAACGAGTGTCTTGTTTATTAACATTCAGAAAACAGTAGATAAAAATCTGTTAATTATGAATCTTCAGGGATCTCACAAAACACATGTGTGCTTGAGATAATCCTGCAGCCCCATATCGCTAGAATATCTATACCAACGTACATCATGCATGCCGCTGCGAAATTTGTATATATTAGGTTATTACCTGGATATATATATATATATATTTCCCTTCCCTTTCTTCCTTCCCTTCCCTTCCCTTTCTTCCTTCCCTTCCCTTTCTTCCTTCCCTTCCCTTTCTTCCTTCCCTTCCCTTTCTTCCTTCCCTTCCCTTTCTTCCTTCCCTTCCCTCTTCCCTCCCTTTCTTCCTTCCTCTCCCTTCCCTTCCCTTCCCTCCCTTCCCAGAAACTCCAAAGTTAGGATTTTGATCTTATGGAGACCTCTGCTGGACAGGTGCCAGGAGCACCTTGTTAAATATTGGGGAAAAGAATAAAACGACCCACCAATCAGATGATAATAAATATTGTCAAGCTACTCCCTTGTAGGCCAGATTTTAGATAAAAAAAAAAATTAATAATCTGGAACATAAAAGGGGGGTGAGTTTTAGACAGACTGGGGAAGAAAAGGAAAGAAAAGGGCCAGATACCGCCAGAGCAACAAGGAGCCACCCCACGATTCCACTAAGGCTAATGTCAGATGAGCGCAGAGTGCGTGCGTGCAGAATGGACAGACATCCTGACGGAAGATACTGTAGACGCCACACGATCCGTTTTTCTTGACGGACGTCGAACAAAAAAAGGGAATTGTGGGAAACCAAATTAATATGAAAAATGATAAAAATTTATACATGATCTGAAAAGCCATTGTGTGTGTCAAGGTACTGGACGTCGCAAATGTGGTCTGTCTGACTTTGTTCCATGACCCACACACAACGCTATGCGGTCGTGGCGCACTCTGCGTGTCCGTTCTAACGGTTTTACGTTCTTGCGTCCGTTTACCATGTGCGTTGTGCGTGCGTTGTTCGGTGCGGATGCACTTTGTGTGTGGGTCTCCATTAATCATGATTCTATGCTACAATGGACATTAAACTATGCGGTGACATGAATGTGATCACTGCGTTCGTCTGACATGGGCCTTAGATCCACCTGAATCCTCTCACTCCAGTATCTATCTTCACTAACTCATTATTGAATAATTTTAACTTTATCTATTTTCTAATTTCATTATCACGGCTTTATATGTCCATCACCTATTAAAGGAATATTAATGAATTATTTGGCTGTTGAAGCCTAAACCATAGAATAGTTATCCTTTCCGTTCTACTGCAGAGGAACGCTAAGGAATAAAGCTATTATGGTCGGCCTTGTTGCTCCCCATAATTTATTGAATTTATTTATATTCCAAGAATGCTGTATTTGGACATCTAAAGATAAATTTTGTCTCCGTAGTGAGATCAGCTGGAATTGAGAAATCGCTTTTATGTATCAAGTGACCATCAGCCTCATTAGAATAAACTAACATAACCCAATTCTACATCTTGTAACCGCTGCTATTGAATGTACAATACACGTAATCGTATATTGAGTCAATTGGAAGTTTTTTGTTAACTCCTGCTGGTTAAATTGCGGAGTCTAGATGGCAAGTGATTTAAATATACATGTTATCTTGCTCGGTCCATCATATGTGTTACAGAGTAACTGCAGTGAATGATATTGTAAACAGAGTATTGATGCTGTGATTAATCTGTAGAAGAGATTGTTTACCTATCAAGATTGTGTTATGTGCCTCCTTGAAGGAAGTTTCATTTAGTGAATCGGCCCCCACAATAATAAATTGTGCTGCAGGTGATACTCCAGTAACTGAATGTTTTAGCCAGGTTGAGGGTTGTTTTATAATGGGAGAAGATTATGTAGGTAGAATAGAACTTGGTGTATAAGAATTGGTTTGTGCATATGTGCGCTCTATAAACCTAAGCTGTTTGTCCATTTAGATTGCGTGTCGCAGTATTGCTACTAATCACTACCTGTAATTATTTTTAAAATTCTATCTTGCTGATCAGTTGACGTCATGTGATTGTATGAAACTTGACAGTGTGAATAAATTATTATTTGAATTGTTTTACCGTTACGTAGTCTCATATCATCTTTAACGATTTTATTGTGTCTAAAAATATCTACATAGCCTCAAAGAACTCGGGATAACGCGCTATATATTTAAGACGTATGTTCATTGATTGGTTATTCTTATTAAGGGTAAATAACCAAATTATACCATTTGGTATTGGAGGCACTGTCACTATATAAATATATATATCATTAATAAGAGAAAAATACGTCATAATAAATAACCCCGAATATTATATATTTTCTAAGACCATTGTTGTGTCGATGTGCAGGGTTACCTTGGGCATATCCTGGATGGATCGGAAATGGCAAGAACTGGCCGTACGACCAGCCAGATGTCACCGCCTACTATGTTGTATCATGGATCATAGGCGCAAAACAGTATCACGACTTGGATATTGACTATGTTGGGGTGAGTCCAACTTTCTGCATCTCTCGGCTTTTAATTCACCAAAAGTAAAGTTGGACAAGTGGCTTGTTACTTCCTTTTAAGTTGAGCATAATTCACATTTTGATGTGTGAAATGTGGTGTCTTCTCTCCTTCTCTCCTATTCTCCTACTGTATGATACCACCGCACACATTCCTCGCAGTGTGTTTCTGTCTTACTAGAATAAACTACTAAACAATTGCATTTGTCTTTTATTCTATATTTAGATGAGGAATATTGTAACTCTTCTTGGTTATTTGTGTTTTGTCATGTTCTGCTGATATCTTTCACCTAATAAACATTGCATGCGTCCGTCCCTTTCTTAATCCAGACTCTACTAAAATGCTGGTCTAAGCTCTTATTATCTCCCGCCTTGACTACTGCAACCTCCTTGTCTCTGGCCTTAAGAGATCCCAGATTCTCCCTCTGCAGTCTGTCATGAACGCCTGTGCCAGGCTCATCCACCTCCTCTCCGGCACCTCTAACATCTCACCCCTTTATCAATCTCTACACTGGCTCCCTGTTTCCTATAGAATCCATTTCAAAATACTGGTGCACACATACAAAGCGCTCCATAACCGCGCCCCTGCCTACATCTCCTCCCTTATTAGCAGGTACATCCCATCCCGACAACTTCGTTCTGCCAATGATCTGATGCGATCAGTTCCTCGTACCCGCATCCCCAACTCCTGCCTTCAAGACTTCTCCCGAGCTGCCCCCTTTCTATCGAACTCCCTCCCCACAACATCAGACTCTCTCATCTCCCCAGTCCTTCAAGAAGTCTCTGAAAACAGATTACTTGAGATAAGCCTATTGGCTCACTCCATGATCCCTCACTGCCTTTTCCTGCTCCTCTTCCCATTCAGCCTTCCTGCAACCCGCCACTTCACTCACCCTATTCACCCTCACCTAATGGGTCACCCCTCTCCTCTTGGATTGGAAACTCTTGAGCAGGGTCTTCTCTCACACTTTATGCACACGGAAAAGTAGATGTATATTTGTTGTTCTGTCTCTCCCATTGTACAGCACTAAGGAATTTGTTGGCGCTTTATAAATACTCGTAACTGTAACTATCACGCTGACACTTTTCTGTGCGAGTGTCCTGACGTCTTGTAGTGTGGGAGTACAAGGCATCAATATGTAAAAACAGGAAATAAACAGCTGAGTGTTCAGCAAAAAATATTTTGTTTCATGTGCCCGTCTATTACAAACATGGTGCTAAAACGGGGACGCAGACGGGTAAAACCTGTGCCTGCAGGTTTCCCCGTAGCCTCCCCATTTTAGTGCGATATGACAGGGCAAGAGATACCTCCCAGAACGCAGCACTAACCGCTGGGATACTCGTGGTAGTGCTTCCACGCCGCCACAAGTATCACCTCCCTGGAGTCCTTAGGATTCTGTGGAGGGTTGCGATGCTGGGACGCGAGCCTTGCGCAATCGTCCACTTGTGAGATTGCGGAGGCAGACTGGGAACTATTTGTACGATCGTGATTCGCACCTGGAAGTGGCTGACCTCTTGGATGTCAGTCAAGCCTCCGGGTCATCCCCCACCCACCCACTGACGTCGTCGCCGTATGTGCGATGACGTCAGTCGGCCATTTAACCTCCTAGCTGCCAAGTGGAGCTAGGGATCATTTGGATCCCTGTATCTCCCGATCCCTGGCAGCTAGAGGGTCATGGCCTTTCCAATGATACCAAACATGACTAGGTTTGTTGTAAAATTTAAAAAAATAATAATAATCTGGGTGTATAATAAAATAGGACTTAAATTGGTGTTTAAACTTGATGAGCATAAAACGGTCAAAATGAGCTCGGCGCACAGAGGTGGATTAGCTCAGCAGTGAAGGGGTTAAAAAGCAAAACCATGCAAAAATTGGGTATTTCTTAGTCTCAAAATTTTGTCCTGAGATAACAGGTCTATTCAAAGAAAAGTGAAAATCAGGAGAATTGGCAGGAGAAGAGAACAATCTAGACCAAATAGCCGATTTGGAAAGGGAGATAAATGGGAGAATTTTTCTGGTTTGGCTATTTTGACCTAGAATTTTCACTTCTCCAGTCATTTTCCTGAGTTTCAGCATTCTTTGAATAGACCTGTATTTATCCAGGGTCTTTTTTGGTGGTTGTAGATTTTGGGGATTAAATTTAGAAAAAAAGTGTTGGTGTCCCCCCCCCCCCATTTTTATCTTATTTCAGAGTTGTTTTTATAGTAAGTTATAGGATCTGATGGAAATAATATCTTTCAAAAGTCCCTATAATGATGAGAAAAATGGTATATAATATGTGTGGGTTCCATAAACGAGTAAGAGGAAAATTAGACCTACACACAAACACTGCAGAAATGTAAAAACGGCAGTGGGCACTTTCGGACTCACAATCGTAAAACTGCCTGGTCACTAAGGGGTTAAATGATTGATTTTGCAAATGTGGCATCGGTTAGCAATAGCTCTTGGCGGTAGCAAAAATTTTGGCTTTTGGTAATAAGCGCTAGCACTTTAATGCCTTATACTTATCCTAGCGATAATTACTGATTGTGCTCCCCATATAAAGTATAGAATGCACAAAGTACAGTAACCTCGCGCCAGCTAGCACAATAAACGATACGATAAAGGGTAGCGTCAGGAATGTATGTGTTAAAGTCGCTTATCCTATCGTTGGCGTTATCTATGGAATAGTGTCCTGGGTGTTAGGTTTTAGAATGTCATTGGCCTCCACTGCACCCAGTAAGGCTTTACCCCCTTTCACTATCGAGAACTTTTTGTTGAGAAAAGGATAACGTTCATTTGAAACATGGGATGCGCAGTTAACACTTAAATGTAGAGAAAACTAGCAATTTTAAATGCAAATTGTGATTCTGAGTTGGCTAAAAGGTTAAAATAAGGCCTATTACCTTTTGATTCGATGTGACTTTATTTTTATTCATAATAAAAATAGAAAAATAAATAAAATAATAAGGCATAATGCAGACCCCGTGTGAAACTGTGCAATATCAGCATGCAAGCAGAAATTACCTTTGTGTCAGATTCAGTAAACCTGATAAAGATCGCAATTAAAGCGATCAGATCTCCTGCTTAGGGCCGCGTCGGACGACGCACTATGTGCTTACCGGTGCCTGTCGCAGCATTGTAGAATGGCCACATAGGTAAATTGGCGTAACCACCCCTTGTATCCGTGCAGTGCAAGAACATTTAGCAATTTTAACCATCTGCATCTTATCCCTGGACAGTAGCGAGTGACCTGTGTTTTTATCACTTAACCCCTTAACCCAATGTAATATAACCAGATTTTTGCTTTTCCTTCACAGATCTGGAACGAACGACCGTTTGACATCAAATACATAAAGGTAGGAAAGACGGGCACACGTTGTCAAAGCAATTAACAGATTAAGGGTTGCTTTCTTTACGTATTTCACATCTCTTCCTTTCGCGTGTGCAGTTCAGGATTATTAACCATATTGGAGTTATCCACCGAACCTGATGTATGTGGAGAATTGGTAAGGGAATGGTAAATTTCCAGCCAAAATATCTGAAAGAGAGAAAATAAATATCATTGTAGTTATGTGGAGAGGCTGGCTCTTTTTCTGATACCTTTTATTTTTCAACAAATATTAAAATGACTGACACTAATATGTATATTCTCTACACTCTGGTTTATACATCTTTTTATACTTTGTTATTGTGTTTGATTGTACAAGGGTCAAGCTTGTTACTAGAAGAGAACATAAACTGCCCCATCCCAAAGAGCTTACAATTCTGTTGAATTTCTAACCTGTATAAAAGGAAAATATTGTGCAGCCTCTTTATAGCCAGCTCATCCAAATGTCTTACTGGGATTTCAGCATGATTTATAATACTGTGCAATCTAAGTTCTCATTGGTGCGATTTTTAAATTGTCTTCTAAAATCCACTTCAGCCATTCCAATGTAAATTTTTGCACTGCCAACCCTATGCCTGGTTTACTTTTTTGCTGTCCGCCTTCACGTGTTTTCACTCCTTCATACACCTTACTGACCCCTTAACAGCCTATGTAGTGCACGTATCTTTCTCCGGCTCCCTCTGGCCATCAGCTTCACATTCCACTTCTCCCTTTCGTCTCATATCCTTTTTTTAACCTTTTTATATTGTAAGCTCACCAGTTTTCTGGCAGAGCCCTTGTATAACTACTGTAGCTACTATATTGTTCTATGGGCGAGGTCCGCTTTTCGCTCTGTATCGGTGTGTCTTTTTATCTTCCCACTTGTAAAGAGCTGCAGAAAGAAATCCTTTGGTGCTATATAGTTACCAAGTAAGTGACTACAGCTGAAATTGACGCGTGTGTAATGTAGGAGTAACCTGGACCACAACACCTGAAAAGGCAAAAATCCAAATTTTATCAAACCTGACGTCATCCATAAGCGTTGCGATCTTGTCGAATGGGAGCCCACCATACCGGCGCAGGGTCTCTGCTAAGATGGATACCGAAATCCCTCTGAATACTATCAAAAAGAACGGAGCAGGACTCCAGCTGCCAAGTTGTGCGTTTTATTAACGGGAGGATCAATCAACACACAAAGTAAGTGACGTTTTGGCCATGATTAAGGCCTTTGTGGCTGAAGCGTCACTTACTTTGTGGGTTGGTTGATCCTCCGGTTAATAAAACGCACATCTTTGCAGCTGGAGTCCTGCTCCGTTCTTTTTGATGGTATTCAGAGGGATTTCAGCATCCCTCTTAGCGGAGACCCTGCGCCGGTGTGGTGGGCTCCCATTCGACAAGATCGCGAATCTTTGCAGCTGGAGTCCTCCTCCGTTCTTTTTAATTTTATCAACCCGTGACCAGATCCTGAATATTTGTTTGAGCTGGCTTGCGACGTACACTTATTTTCTATTTTAATCTATGTTTTTCCATAAACTGTTTTAATAGGAAGATTATTTTATTACCCTTTTATCGTGAGCACGCTCTAAATTGCAGAGGGATTTAAAAATTGGTAATTTTTTAGGATACGATCCTTCACTGTCCATTAAGCATGTCCACGGTACGACTGTGAAAAGTAATTAAATTGACGAAATCTAAAAACATACTTCGGATAAAAGTGACTTCTGTATCTAACCCTTTTTGGGCCCTTTTTGAAGATGCCGCAGTAACGGCCAATCTCTGCCATCTGTCACCAAGGTTCTCCGCCACACTTTGGACAGGCTGGGTTTACAAAACGTTGGCATCATCGCGGCGGACGGCCAATGGGAAATTGCCCAAAGCATGGTAGTTGATCCTTATCTTAATCAGTCCGTGCAGGTCATAGGGTAAGTCAAACTTCATTAATTCAAGTGGGACAACTTAACTCGGTGACGGTGCAAACACGTTCATCTGTGCTCGACAAAACTCTTCACAAGGTTCTCCGGGTGCATCACTTTTTTTTTATGCTATGGCTGTTTACACCGTGCATGCCTATATGCAGTATATACTTTTATGCTGTTACTTCTCTATAGGTACATCAGGTCACGGAGTTGACTGGACATTGTTTGCATTTAGCCTTCGTTTGCAAGCTGCATGTCCTGCGTATACCTTGTGTGTGAGGCAGCAGACTCCTGGGAGCCATAGCTCATAATGTTGCAGCATATCAGAATGGCATTTGCCCTTTGTGCATGCCAATGATGCCGGATTCACTAGCTCTAAAGCTTCTGTGTTCCTCCTGTCTGTTCCTGACTGTAGCAGACCTCCGTAACCCTGTCTGGATCACATCTGTTAATGTTGCTTCCTTGCCGGACCCCCGTTCTCCCACCAGCAGTCTTTCGTGCCTTTCTCCAGTCCTTTGCGTGTACCCGTTTAGGTTTCAGCAAAGAGCGATGATGGCATTCCCCAGAAATGAGACCCCATGCAGATTTGGAGGTTTTTAGAACTGGCAACAACAGGGATGGAGGAGCCTGGCAGCAAATGGCAAATTACACGCTGGCTTCTACTGCACTTTATCATTAATCCCTCCCCTAGAATTCTACTCTAATGTTCTGAAGTTCTCAGCTCCTTCTCAGAGTCTGGGTCATAATCCGTTGAGGGACAGACAATGGGATTAGTATTGCTCAACATTTGGCAAAGAAGATGGAACAATATCCATTCAAACCATTAACAGATACAAACACATTTCAGATACGTTTACTGTGCGGGTCACACTCGTCTTTTACAACTCCCCCTATCAGCAGACCGTAACCGGTACACGTAGAGGGTTATTGAGAGAGAGAGGTGACACTCAGGGGAATGAATGGAGAAGTGAAAATTCTAGGTCAAAATAGCCAAACCAGAAAAATTCTCCTATTTATCTCCCTTTCCAAATCCGCTATTTGGTCTAGATTGTTCTCTTCTGTCAATTCTCCTGGTTTTCACCTCTCACCGAATAAATCACATAGACCATATCAATAATAACATACATAAAACAGATTACACAAACACTGGTGCAGGTTGACTTCAGCATAGGAGAGGCCAGGGAAATAATATAGAACATCAGGCCTGCACCTCCCAAATACATCTCTAGGCCCATGTTACCCAAGTTCAAAGTGACCATGAGATTTGCCTTGATGTGGCAGGTGGGCTTATGCTTAGAATAGCCCTTGTAAGAAGACCAAAAATATATTTCCACCCCCCCCCCCCTCATATACAGGGTTGAGCACATATGACGCACTTCTTCTTTGTAGAGGTTCTGGAGTTTCGTGCTCACCTCCCATCGGGGCGAGCTATGCAACACTTCTTCTCGTTGGTTTTTCTATTCGGTCCGTGATAATCGTTCTCTATTCAGTAAATGTGAACTCTCCAGGCTGCCTCCACCCCTTCATTATAGGAGTGGACCTTTCATTGCAGTAGCCAGATAAGGTCCTTCACGTCCAGTTTCCTATGTTGCGCTGTATTACACATCCGCAATGCGTGCCAGCATCCTGATAGGAGGGCATGTTTACCCACTATAACAGCATGCATTTTATATCAAATTCAGTCGCACGTTGGGGTGAAATGCTGTGCTGTATAACAATGTTGTCATCTGTCTCTGCATAACGGGCTTAATCTGCTGCATGACCTTTCTTTATGCAGATACACAAGAGCTCTTGTTGAATGTATGCATCTTTTATCAGAAAGTAGATTTGGTCCAGATGCGATTATTCTTTGGGCCATATTACAATGTTGGTGCTAACTTAACCAGAGCTGTTGTAAACTTAAAACCTCCATAGGCTATAATTGCTCTGGGAAGTTTACAACCGCTCTGGTTAAGTTAGCACCAACTTTGTAATATTGCCCTTTTATTTTTTTGGGGGGTTTTGTTTACTGTAAGGTCAAAAAAAAATTACATCTGTTGGATTGTAAGCTCTTTGGGTCAGAGGTTTCTTCTCGGTTATAACAGCATCTCCCTTGTCTTGCTTTTCCTGTCTCTGCCATAATCCCAAAATATCCAAACAAGTCTTACCGTTGCCAGTGATAATCTAAACGTCTTTCTAACATTTGCGTGCATGCTGCTCGGTTGCTATTTGCTTTAGAATTATTTATAGATTGTTTCTTGCTCCCTTTTGGCACCGTTCGTTGTTTACACCCTACATTAGACTGACAATAACAAGGTGGGTTTGCAACCACACAATAAACTTTGACATTCCAGACGTGGAATTTCCAAACGACGGCATGCGTTGACGTCCCTTTTGCTTCTCCTCTTCACCTGATCCTTCTTCCTTTCAAAGCTATTGCGCTACACTTTGGACAAAAATGGTTTGGAAGGCGTGAGGATCATTGCCAGTGATAACCTCTGGGAACCCATCTCTTACTGGATGCTGCGGGACACTGAGCTCCATAGAGTGGTGGATGTCATAGGGTAGGGTATTTGCCTGCTTCGTTCTGATTTATATCTATATGTAATGAAGAACTAATCTGCTGTCTAAAGCTTCACCCTCTTTAATGCAGTGTCTTTTTAAGAAAAAAAATATATATACGTGTGTGTATATAAATGTTGATCTGCTTGAATTTAATACTGCTTTATAGAACTTACACCTTTTACTAAATGTTGATCGATGAAGGCTCGCATATTCCCATAGTCATCTGGTACAGAATGAAAAGAACAAAAGTGTGTGTGTGTTTTTTTTTTAAATAATATATTTGTCCGAAGGACTAAATTGGTACACAAACTACTGTTGCCAAAAGACTGTTTAAAGAATAACCCCCTAATACATACTGCCGGACATCCTACAAAACACATGCCCTGGACACACATGGGTCCTCAGCCCGACAGAGAAAACAAAAGAAAAAAAGTGCTTTGCATCAGATCCTAAGCTCTGCCTGCCCAAGGGACTAAATGAGATAACCTGAGTACTTGCCCGGAGGCAAAATCTCAATGTCCGGGGAGCTGAGCTATATGAGTCATTAGTGTAGGTTTGATAAGCTGTGTTAGCCCAGATGCCAAAAATGCTGCACTTACCAGAGTACAGCAGTATGTAGTGATACCTTTTTTATTGGACTAAAGCTACATTTAAATGAAGAGCTTTTGAGAGGATTCCTCTCTTCTTCAGGTCTGGAAGCTATACTGAGCAAAATTTTGGAACCCTAAAGTTCCAGGCAGAAGGGGGGGGGGGTGTTCGGATGGGTGCCCTAAATACCTATAGTAGAATCGTATGGTCAAAAAAAGTAAGCAAAAAAGAGAAGAGCGATCATAGGCTCATAAAGCAACACAGATAAGCATCATGATGTGCATCTGATAGTGCCGAATAGGGAAAGGTCAATGACCCGATTAACAAAGAAAAACAGAAGGAAAAAAAAAGAATAAACCAAGTACAATGCAGACTATTACGGGACATTTTAATAGTTCTAAAAACTAAATCTACATTGAGTCTCTCCTTTATGGTGTTAAAATATGTGATCATTTTTATTTCGAATGTCTTAAAAAAAATTTGTACCAACCTATTTGTGACAGCAGTACTGCCTGGCACAATAACACCACTTACACCATCAAGGGCTTGTACCTCTGTCAATTTGGTGTACGTGATCCAGTGCATGACCTGTAAAAAGGGCAGCTATATTGGTGAAACTGGACTTGAACTGAATCTCCAGATGAACCTTCATAGACCCTCCAAGAACCGTCAGGAAAATAAATACTGTACCTCGGCAGGACATCCCTTTTATCCAACAGGCCACTCCTATCTACAACCTCAAAATATCAAATCCTCAAAGAAGATTTTAAAGACCCTTGTGAACGTAAGACATTTGGAATTAAAATGATCACATATTTCAACACCATAAAGGAGGGACTCAGTGTGGACTCTGGCTTTTTAACCCATTATCATAACGTCCTGCAACATTCAGCATTGTACTTGGTTTATTTTATTTTTTGTATTTAATTTTTTGACGTTGTGGAAGACTTCTTCCTGTTCAGGCACCATCATCAAATACACATCATGATGCTTATCTGTGTTGTTTTATGGGCCTAATGATCTCTCATCTCTTTTACCTTTCTTGACCATAAGATTCTACTATTGATATTTAGGACACCCTTGTAGCCGCAGGCCCCTAGAATTTCCTGTCGTTTCACGAAAACCTATACTTGACCTGGCTTCAACGTTATGCAGCCTGCCTCATGTTTTCTTACCAGCTCCTACATTTAATATAAATGTGCGGGACCCTGCCGTCAGTCATTGTGCACGTTTGACGTCCCGACGGTGAAATGCTGGTGATTGCAGGATTCTAGAGGAGTCACGTTGGCAGCGAGTGGTGATAATCTTCATGGTCATTTGTGGTACATCTTTAGTCCCAATTGAGACAACAGTCAACCCTTTCTGTATGAATAAACCTATTCTTCTTCCTATGCGTGTGGGATACTATTGAGAATGTGAGATGTAGCGGAGCATGAGCGCGTTACTAGGGCAAGCCCTTGCAAGAATATTTTTTCCCTCTCACGATCCCCATTCCCAGCTTTGAATGGGGCACATTGTTATGGCTTGTGAAAAGAAGGTGGCAGTCATGGGTTTGCTCTTGCCGCTTCCAGAGGCACATGGACTGATGGGAAGCTTGAGCTGCTCTCCATCATATACTCAATCAGCTGCTGTGCTTATGTTTTCCTGCAGGCTTCTCCCCTTCCTGCTTTTGTTCTCTTCCCTCTCATGGTCTCTGTCTCGTCTCTGCCTTCTTGTTCTCCACCTGCTCTTTTTCCCTTGGGGCCCACCAGTTTCATGGGTCTCAATGGAGCCATGGCTCCTTGGAACATTGCAGAGGGCGGCGTTTTTTTTGAGTCTCTGGCCTGTGAGCAGCCTCGGGGAGGGGGAGTAGACAGACCACACCAGGGTCCTCAAACTTGGCCCTCCAGATGTTTTGGAACTACATCTCCCATGATGCTTGGACACTTAGGCTAGCTGAGCCGCACGGGAGATGTAGTTCCAAAGCATATGGATGGTCTAGTTTGATGACCCCTTGGACTACGCCCATGTGACCCCAGGAGCAGGAGAGCGGTGATATCAGGACCAAGACGCAAGACCGGGCAGGTTCGTTACTGAGGGTTTGGTGACTCCCCAGCTGCCCTCTCCTCCTCTACCGAGGCCGATCACCTGCCCCGGCTCCACGGTGCGCTGAGTGACAGGCTGAGGCTGGCTGCAAGACCCAAACTTTGAGCAGAATCAGAAAGAAGAAAAGAATCTTCTGATTCTGCCACAAGTCAACCTGTCTGATCTCTTAAACTGGATGATTAACCCAAGGAAAGCCTTGCTATGCTGTAGGAGGAGCTGGATAACCCCAAAGTGCCACCAAACAAAAAATTTAATCGATAAGCGAGCCCCCCCCACCCACCTACCTTCTGCAACTGGAAATCAATAACTGCACAGGAGTCCTCATAAAGCTGCATCTCGGGGTCCGTGAGGTCCCGACAGGGCAATAAATCACTGAAAGGGTTAATCATGGTGTAGTATGTGGATGAAAGGGTTAATTGATTTGCGTGACTGGAAGGGTTAATAAGTTTCTGGCATAAGGTTAATACTAGTCTGAACGTTTCTGCGTCCGGAAGGGTTAACAATAGTGTGTGCGTTTGAAATGGTTAACACTAGTGACTTTGCGGCTAAAAGTGTTAATGGTAGGGCGTGGCTGAAAAGGTGTTAGTAGGGTATTTGCCCGAGAGGGTTAATACTATTATGCATCTGAAATGAGCATTAACAGTGTGAGGCTTAAAGGGTTTAATAGTATGTTTGTGAAAGGGTTAACGATGGCGTGCCTGAAAGAGCCCTTAAATAACTCCAAGCCACAAAGGGTTAATGGTAGTATACAAATTCGCTACAAACAACAAATCTGTATATTTTTAATTTAACCTCTTAGTTTTTTGTTTAACCCTTTGCATTGCCTCTTGTGCTACATGGGGGGGGGGTGGAAGAAGAGCAACTGTCAGGACCAAATCACCAGGGTGTACCTGAGCACAGTGATAACCCCCCCCCCCCTCCTATGAACGCCTGTTAGTAGATTGGATATCTGAGCGAGATGCAACGCTCCCTGGATAAATCTATATTAACATAACGGATGTAAGTGTCTCGGTGGCTCTTCTTTTTTTTTTTTTTTTTTTTTTTTTAGGGGGGCAACATTTCAGCTTTGGACCCAGGCAGCAATGTTTTGGGCTGGTTCTGCACCCTTTTGTTTGTATGTCTTGCATCCTAGTTGTGCTGGCCAATCGTTCGCTAGACGTCTGTTAGATTGTAAGCTCTTGAGCAGTGTCCTCTCCTACTGTTCTGTGTTTAATTTGTAATGGTTATTCTGTCTCATCCATTGTACAGCGCTACAAAACTTTGTAGACGCTTTATAAATACATCTGTCTGCCTACATGCTTCCCTTTACCTTGATGTCTGCCAGTTTCACGACATGCTTGCCTTTCTCTCGCTGACGCCAGGCTGCCATTTTTTCCTATCCTTCTCAACCCATGTAAATTTATCATTTCTATAGCGCCAACAGTTTCTGCAGCGCTTTTTTCTAACAAATTACAACGATGAGTGATCTCGGTGTACAGTTAAACCGTAAAGGGAACCTACGTTTAATTCTATCCCGCGTCCTGTATTTCTGCTTTCAGAGCTCACTATCCCGGGACTTACACGGTCAAGGCGGCCTTGGAGACCGCGAGGAAGCTCTGGGCCTCTGAAGATTACAGCACTTACAATGACGAGGTTGGAGGCGGATGCTGGGCCCGGATACTGAACCAAAATTATGTGAATGGAAACATGACCTCGTGAGTATATGTATGATGTCCTAAAACAAATGCTTGTTGGTGACATTAGATGATCATTAGTTTTGAAAGGGTTTCATTTTATTATACAGTTCCTTATTTTTAATTCCTTCTGTGAATCACTTTTCTTTCAATGTTCTTTCCTCACCTTTGACCTCTCCCTTAGTTACATAAAGTTCAGCACTTCACACATCACCTGCTTCTGTTGATCCAATAGAAAGGCAAAAAACCGCAGTCTGAATATGCAACATACTGGGGTGGGGGGACCTCCTTCACCCCAGAACAGCATTAGATTTCTCCCTGGATCAAGCAGCTTTTACCCATGTTAAATGTAACCCTTAATGTTTTTGCAGGAAGTCATCCAGCAGTTGCTTAAAAGTCTATACAGACACTGGACTCCAATAAATGACTAGATGACCCCCTTAACTGCTGCCACCACAGGTCATTCCAAATATGAAACGGAAGTGACCCAATACGCCCTGTTAAATTAAACCCTCAAAACACAGGTTTTTGAGACTAACCCACCAAACCCAATTTAGTAGATCTAGAAACTCACAAGGCCTCAAGGCTATTAGGGCAGATGTCTCTTCTGGTAACACGATTCTTATCAGACAAAGGCAGAGCTTAATAAAAAGGAGTATTTATTATGAGCAGAAAAATGGTCACCTTGCATATACAAGTTAAAAGATGTTAGAAAACACTTTTTACACCCAAACAGGATAAACAAAAAATCGCATGTTCTTACATAGCTAGAATCTGTTCCGGGGGGGAATCTGGTGGTAAATGGCAGTTAATTCAGTTGATCCCAAAACAAAAAGCACACAGCCCATGGCATATCTCAAACTTATCCCTAGCTTGTCCCTCACCATCCATACTTCTGTTTCTTTGTACACCTATAATAAACCCCCATTGTATCTTCCTTAACTGTATATTGGGCTCACCCCCTACACCAAGGTTGTGCGTCATGGCCCTCATTGCAGGGAAGCTAAATCCAGCGACTCTACATGCTAAACCTCTGGCGCAATCTTTCCTGCTACCTGTTCCGGTCTGGATCTTGCCGGTGTCTTGAGCCATGTTCCATCTTCCATCTTCCAGGAGTCCACTCTGCTTCTCCAGTTTCCCACCAGGTGTACGTTTCCTTTTGAATGTGCTGCACCCTTCCTGCAGTGCCTCTGATTCCTGAGCTCCTTATGTGCCTGCCAAACCACCTATCGTGCTTCTGTTAAGTTGTCCCCCCCCCCTCGAGTCGAGTCCGTGCCTTAGTTCTGTTTAGTAAATCCCCTTGTGTGCCCCTTGTTTCTTCATGTCTTTCCACTCTTGTGCTTAGTTCTCTACTCCCACTACCTTCAGCTCTTATCTTTCTCACATTCAGCACTTTTGTCCTATGTTTTATCGCGGTGTTCTCTACCCTTGTTGTGGGTAGATCTGGGTTACGCCACAAATGCTGACCATTTAAAAAAACAAATCTATAAAGTGGTCAGGCTGTGTAGGGTATGAATTGTGTGGAATGCTGGTGTTGCAACATTGGTAAAACCCCCACCATATACGAAGTAACCCTTTATGCCTCAAAGTGGTGGATTGGCGTCTTAACTGGGGATTCCGTTTAAATGATCAGAATGTAAAAGCTACAGGGTCTTCTGGTTTTTTATAGACTTTATAAATGTGTTATTTTTGTATAGGTCTGTGTGTATCCTGTCAATAGCTTTTATAATAATTGATTTTTTTTTTTGTTCAATCTAGAACCATCTCATGGAACCTTATCGCCAGTTACTACGAGCAATTGCCGTTTGGTCTTGAAGGTTTGATGACGGCGAAGGAGCCATGGAGTGGAAACTACGTTGTATCTCCTCCGATCTGGATCACTGGTAAAGACATTCTATTCCGTTTTTCAAAGACCTAAACTTTACATTTAGAAACGCCCCCCCCCCCCAACCCCAGTATTATCCTTTTTCTTTGCTAAAGCTGAGGCATGACATTCATCTTAAGTTTTAAAAGTACACTTATTTTGTAAATTTTGTTTAATCCCTCCCGGGGGGGGGGGGGGGGGTTGCGCAGGAAGATTCTATCAGGGTTATTCAGAGAAAGGTGAAAACCAGGAGGATTGGCAGAAGAGAACAATCTAGACCAGATTGCCGATTTGGAAAGTGAGATAAATGGGAGAATTTTTCTGGTTTGGCTATTCTAAGCTAGAATTTTCACTTGTCCAGTCATTCTCCAGATTTTCACCTCTGTATAACCCTATGTTAATTGGTGGATCTATAGGTTCTATAAACAAAGCACTAAAGTTCATGCAATTTAATGTTTTGCTACAATTCACCACATTTCAGTGATTCAGTTCTCCTGAAGATACAGGGATTGTATTATTGGTCACCAAACCATTTTCTTGACATTGGAGTTGCTGAAGTAGTTATTGGGTGCCGAACTAGGGAAAACAAGTGTTGTATTCTAATGGGAGTATAAATTGGTTTTAAAAAAAGTGTCCAAAAATGATAAGTCTGTTGTAAAATGTTGGTTTTAATTTTTTTAATTGTTCTAAATTCTTAAAGATGCAACATTGCCCTATGGGATTAACTTGTTGCACTGAGAAGGGAATTTTGCTGGAATTATTGGTGCCGTTTGTTCTGTGAATAGACCTCATGGCCTATGATGAGGCAGTTTAGTTGCTGGAAAATGGCTCGTAGACATGTGCACAGCACAAAATTCCGTTTTGAACTAATGGATTAGTCCTAAAATGCAATTTATTTAGTTGCTAAAGAAATTCGTTTTCAGTTCTTTAGTATCATCCTGCTTGACCTCTCGGCTGCTTTTGACACTGTTGACCACCCCCTCCTTCTACAGACCCTCAACTCTCTGGGTCTCGGTGACACTGCACTTGCTTGGATTGACTCCTATTTATCCAACAGGTCCTTCTGTGTGTCCTTTGCTGGTAACTCCTCCTCCTCATTGCCTCTATCTGTTGGTGTACCTCAAGGCTCTGTCCTTGGTCCTCTGCTCTTTTCCATCTACACCTCCTCCCTGGGCAAAATCATCAACAGCTTTGGCTTTAATTACCACCTCTACGCTGATGACACTCAGATCTACCTCTCTACCCCTGATCTCTCTCCCCCTGTCCTTTCCAAAGTCAGTGACTGTTTATCTGGCATCTCCTCCTGGATGGCCTCCCACCACCTAAAGATCAACATGTCAAAGACTGAGCTCCTACTTATTCCTCCCTCTAATGCCGCCCCACCTCCTGACTTCTCGATCACGGTGGAGGGTATCACCATCTCCCCATCAAACCAAGTTCGCTGTCTTGGAGTTACACTTGACTCTGCTCTTTCCTTCATCCCCCACATCAAGTCTCTTTCCTCCTCCTGCCGATATCAACTGCGTAATATTTACAGAATTCGGCCATTTCTTACCGCTGTCGCCACAAAACAACTCATACACGCCCTGGTAATCTCCCGACTCGACTATTGCAATAATCTCTTATCTGGCCTCCCTCTGTCCCACCTCTCCCCCCTACAATCCATCCTGAACGCCTCCGCCAGGCTAATTCACCTCACCCGCCGCTCTGTCTCTGCCGCTCCCCTCTGCGAGTCCCTTCACTGGCTCCCCATCCACTGCAGAATTAAGTTCAAAATCCTCATCCTTACCTACAAAACCCTCACTAACTCAGCTCCCCACTACCTGTCCTCACTAATCACCAAATACACCCCAGCCCGCTCCCTAAGGTCAAACAGTGACCTGCGCCTAGCTTCTCCCCGCATCACCTCTTCCCATGATAGACTGCAGGATTTCTCACGCGCAGCCCCCACTCTCTGGAACGCTCTCCCTCGTACTGTCAGACTTTCCCCTAACTTCTCTTCCTTCAAACGCTCCCTGAAAACATTCCTATTTAGGGAAGCCTACCACCCAACTCACTGACGCAACCATCAATCACTCTCACCTTACAGTCCTCTCCTCCTGTTTCCAACCCCAACCCTCCCAGATTGTGAGTTCCTACGGGAATAGGGCCCTCATCTCCTCCTGTACTGTTTGTCAAATGTTGTTCAATGTATTGTAACCCTGTCTATACTGTGCTTATTGTACAGCGCTGCGGAATATGCTGGCGCTTTATAAATAAAGAATAATAATAATAATATGAAAACTAATTTCATTCATCCAAAAACCAGTGGATACAATTACTATTGTAGTGGCTCCTCAGAGGGCTGAGATCGCTACTTGTTACATTATCTCTCACTCTCAGCACAGTGTGTCAGGCAAAGCTGTTACAGTAAATGACTGCTGCTCATCACAGCGCTCAGAGTTTCAGTAAAACTAGTAAATAATATTTTTATATAGAAGAGGTTAGAACAATATTATTTCCTTGTTTTACCGAAACTCTGAGCGCTGTTACAGTCAGTTACTGTAACAGCTGAGCCTAATACATTGTACTGTGAGATAATGTAACAAGCAGCCGATCTCAGCGCTCACAGCCACTGGATTTAAAGGGCTAAAAAAGGCTCCTCTCTGTATATACCCCTCTCTGTATAATGTAGTTAACATCCACCTGCATTAATTAATACCCCTCTCTATATAATGTATACAACATCCACCTGCATTAATTAATGCCCCTCTCTGTATAGAACATCTGCATTGGCATGTGGAGGGTGCAGAACTTCGGAAAGCAATGCTTATCCAGCACAGGAGAGGAAACTTTTACTTAAACTTTATCTCTGTGGGGAGACCAACAGGATTATAAAAGCAGGGGAGAGGGAAAATATTAACGTAAATTGGTCTGAAAGCTCAGAGAAGAGATGTCTGGTGCAAATTTATTTTTATAATAAAATAAAGCACTTTAAATCCAGGGAAAACATTCAAATAAATCACACTGAAGGCTTATAATGACAGTAACTGTGAGAGCTGGATACTAAATGTATCAGACGTAAAAAAAAACGTTATAACAAGTAGCCCTGGGAGAGGAGGCGGTACTTTATATAAAACGTGTATTATAGATGAGGAAAGGGGGATAGTGCTCCTGGATAATATAAAATGTACCAGACCTAAGCCCCTAGAATGCAGAGTGGGAGGGGCGATAACGCATGGTTTATAAAGTCCCTCTTTTCTCCCAGCGCTGCTTGTTATAAAGGGGTTTTTACTATCCAGCCCTCATCTGTCATTAGCTTTCAGTGTGATTTATTTGAATGTTTTCCTTCTCCAGCTGCTTTTATCCTCTTGTCTGCCTCATAGACATGCAAGGGTTAAGTAAAGGTTTCCTCTCCTGTGCTGCCTGTCTGTGCTGCGAGTGAGTATTCTGGAGCTCTATCACTGTCAGATTTTCGGGTAGGGGTCTGGCAGGATTATGCATACAAACCTTTTCTGTAGCTTTGCGATCTTGCTCTCTTCATTGCTGGTCTCCTTCACTCATCAATGTAATATCACAAAAAGGACTGAAACTAAAATGTAGTGCATTTTATTTTAGTTTCTTTCGTTTTTTGTACTGAGCAGTTTCGTATCTCTTGACTCATACGAAAACTAAATTATCCCAAATTTCTGACTAAATTGTTTTAGTACTAAAACGAATGCACATGTCTACTCTGTAGTTTGCTGTTAAACTTGCCAGTATTTGTCTTCACGAAGCTGTCAAATTTTCCTCAAAGGTGACTTTCACAATTGTGGCGACTACCTTGTTTTGCATCAAAGGAGGTGTAAAATAACCGCTCCTGTGACCCTCAGCTTGCAGTCTCTGAGCATAGCGTTGACTATAGTAGTGGTTTTCAATCCTAGTTTTCCTGGCCCACTAACAGGCCAGGTTTGCAGGATAGTTGTAGCACAGGTGATGTGATTGCAGAAGCCAGTTTGCATTTCTCAAAGGTAATCGTTAACACTCGGCTTGTTAGTGGACCCTGGGGCCAAGGGTTAGGGACCACTGGGTTAAGTATTGTAGGTGATTTCATCTGGACACTGTGCAGGGGCCTTGATGTTTATCTTCTGTGAAAATCATTTGATTCTAACCACGATATTAAAATTTTCTGTATTGTGTAATGATGCTTCCAAACAAATCTGTCTAACTCGCAATTTGCTTTATTTTCTCTAGCGCACACTACCCAGTTCACGCAGCCGGGCTGGTACTACCTGAAGACTGTTGGGCATTTAGAGAAAGGCGGAAGCTACGTGTCTCTGACCGACAGGCAAGGAAACCTCACGATCATCATAGAGACCATGGTGAGCAAAAGAACCAAATCTATCCTGTGTGAAAGCTGGTGGGATCCATTAGGTAGATGGACAGTCATTTATGGAGCTCTTTACAACGGGGAGCAGAAACCTGATGTAAGTGACACCTGAGGAGGAAAGGGCAACTCTGCCCAAAGGGCAATTGTTCTGCTAAAACAGCACTTTAACAAAGTGCTCAGCCAGACCACCTGCGAGCTTACGATCTATAGCAGCTGTCCCCAACCCTGTTCCTCAGGGCCCAGTAACAGGCCAGGTTTTAAGGCATATTTTGGGGAAATGCAGAGTGGCAAACCTGGCCTGTTAGCAGGGCTTTGGACTGTGTTATGGATTGTTGATCTGGCGGCCAGAAGGAATATAGCCGGGATTCCATGGTAAGGATAATCACAGGAAAGTGGAAGCAACGGTCAAAGAAATTTTAGGCCTGGGCCTAGGTGGGTCAGCAGAATGGAGTAAACTGGTCTGTATGAGGTGGATTTATTTATTTATTTATAAAGGATTTTACCAGGAAGGATACATTGAGATTTCTCTCGTTTTCAAGTATGTCCTGGGTTCAAGTACATTGAAGTGTTACATTTACAGAAATACAAAGTAATACAATGTAAGATATTAACAACACAAATATACAGATTAACAGAAAATAAATATGTAGGAAATATAGTCACTAGGTTACATGTTTACAGGTGCATTCTGTATTGAGGTATGTTAACAGGGAAATTTTGAGTGACTTAAGACTGGTGGAAGATTTGATGGTGTCTGGGAGGTTATTCCATAATTGTGGTGCTCTGTAGGAAAATGAGGACCGAGCCACTGTCTTTTTGTATTGTGGTATTGCAAGTAAGGTGCTGGTCCTGGATCGGAGGTTATAGGATGAGGGAGCTGCTGGGGGAAGCAGTCTATTCAGGTAGGGTGGCAGCTTCCCAGAGATGCTCTTAAACACCAGGCTGGAAAGGTGAATGATGGGATGGCTGTATGTATAAAGTAATGCAGTGAGATTTGGCAAGTATAAGCTGGTTGTCTTTAACATGGGGGGGGGGCAATTAAAAGGCAAGAATTGCAGATATAAACTATGTTCTCTAGATTAGAACAGGCTGGAGTATAGCGGTGGATACATTCTAACTTTTTTTGTAGTTAGAGTGGAAAAACTTGTTTCTGAGAGGGTGATCTGATTTATTGTGAAGTAGGGCTGGAAAATCTTCCATATTACCAGTGATTGGTTTATCTTCCTTTTTTTCCTCAGACTCACAATAACTCCATTTGCATCCGTCCTCCACTGCCGAAATTTAACGTCTCTGCCCAGAACTTGACATTTAACCTCGAAGGGTCATTTGTGAGTATCTTCCTTCCATTTTTCTTCAAAGATCTTACCAGATGCTGGTCCAATTTTGTATTGGCATCATGTTTCTCCTTTTTTGCAAATAACCTGTACGGTTTCTGTTCTTCTGCATTACCTCGTATACAATTCACCCAGATTCTTTGTGCCCTCTTTACAGTATTTGGTTGCCCTGGATTCTCAAACCAGTTTCTAAATATTGTCTCTTTTATTCAAGCGAAACCTGAAAACGCTACAAGTTTGGTATTCCAGGTTGGAAGTGAATGACTCCAAGCCGGCTTTATTTAATCGGCTGTCCCCTTTAAAGGTAATCCATCTCTACGGGGTTATTAACAAAGTGTCAGTAAAACCTCTGGTTTTACACATTGTATCATCTCAATATGGCTCTACTTGAACTTCTTAGCCTTGCTCCGTTTCTTTCATCTGACATTCCATATCTCATTCTTAAACTTTAACATTCCCATTGACCTTTACCACCAACCCCTGCATCACAAAGTTGCTCTACCTCGTGCCTTACATAGAAGTCCAGCTCTCCTAGCCACCAAGCTGGGCAACACCTTGGACCTTATTTTCTCCAGCCTCTTAAAGGGACACTCTAGCCAGAAAATGACCCACCCTTTTTTTTCAATATTGAATGCTACAGCACTACCTAGTCGTTATCCTTTTATATATATATATATATATATCTAGAGCTTAAAACGGAGGCATTTTCTCACCGCTGTTTTTTTCTATTCCTGCGCCTCCCTCCTCTTTCACTTCAAGCCGGAAGTTGGCACAAGGTCTACGTCCAAACAGCGCATGCACCACTTTATTGCTTATCAGCCAATGAGGTGATTCCTAGCGCAATCATGCTAATTAACTCAGCGCATGCGCGGAACAGTGCGCGTTCACGAGCAGCGGGGTGAGCTGAAGTTCACCCCGCCTGCTCATCGAAATATCCACTCCCACCACTGTCTAAACATTCCCCTCAGTAACGCCCTACACACAACCCTCTCACCAACCTGTCACGCTGTCCCCGACAACAAAAAAACAGCTAGGCACATTATATATATAGGTAAGTATATTCCAGGGGCGGACTGACCCGTCGGGCCCTCGGACACTGGCCGAGGGCCCGCGGGTTGGTAGGGGCCCGTTATTGACATGATGCACAGTGGGCTTAGTTTCCCTCAGCTCCGGTAACCAGACCACGGTCACCGGAGCTTATAGCGAGCCCAGTGGTAAGCACTCCTCTCCCTCCCAAACAGATGTCGGCGCTTTGCAGCGTGCCTGCCAACATTCTAAACACTAGCACGGCACGCTGCATTGGCGCCGCCCCTAAAGTGATGCTGCAGGTCGTGCAGCATTAGAAGAAGAGGGAGGACAAAAAAAGTGTGAAATGAAAAAAAAATTATACCACTTAATCAAAAGAAATTTAGTTAAAAAAAATATATCTTGCAAAAACTGAGAAGAAAGTGTAAATGAGACTTCTTTACTCTGCTGCTCTTCAAGTTCGGGCTGGGCGCTGTTCTCTATCGTCTGTCGCACCTAGCAGAGAACTCGGCTTGTTTGCTCCGCCTTCGCTCCACCTTCTTTGACCGCTCCACCTTCCTCGTCTAGTGTTACGCGCAAGATGATGCGCGTAACACTAATCACAGCAGCTGACGGCTCACTCCCGCCAGCTACTGCGGCGAGTTGGAGACGTCATCGTGCTGAAAGTGCGATGACGTCTCCTACTCGGCAATAGTCGGCAGAAGCGGGAAATATGAATCCCGCTCTGCTGACTGACAGCTGAGAGGGCGGAGTAAACTACTCCACGTCTCTCAGCTGTTTTAGCCGATCGGGTGAGCAGAGGGGGGAAAAGGCGAGGGCATACTCAGAGCATCATGACCACCTAAAAAAGCTTAGGTGGTCATGTTGCCTAGAGTATCCCTTTAACTTTTCCAACACTTGTCCCACTTTCCAATTGCCATCTCCTGGAATTTTCTTCAGCTTCTACCTCCAAAGGTGCCTTTTAATTTGACGCTACTCTCGATCAATCGTCTGAAATCAACATCCAACAGCACGGACAAAAACACTCAGGGTTATTCATAGAGAGCCGAATTGTGGCCGATAGGTAACTGAACAGTGAAATTCAGCATAGGGTTACCTTTCCTGGCCATTCAGCTATTCAGAGAGCAGGCAGTTCACCAAATGTTGGCGAATTGCCTGCACATACGGTGCCTGTTCGAGGGCGGTGAAATCCCCATAGAGAAGCAATGCTTCATCTATCAGAGCATAAATCAGTAGTAAAAGGTTGCCAAAATGCCCTGCCATTCGGTGGCTTCATTCGACAGATTTATTCAGGCGATTCCTTTCAATATCTTGTAAACCGTTTAATATCGTATTCTGCAGTAAAAAGTCTCTTTTATATTTTTGTTTCTAGTATCTGTTAGAATTTTTGGAAAAAAACATTCCATTCTCTTTTCTCCATAACAGACCTTTTTATTATCATTCACTGGATCTTGTATGTAAATTTCAGACATTTTCGCTCAGTAGTTTCTTTGCAAACAGAGTTTGACTTTTCAAACATTCAAGTGTAATTATGAATTCTTTTTTTTTTCCCCCCATCGCGTCGTCGGCTTTTTCCGGTGGCTGTGATCGGCGGCTGCTTGGGTTTGTTCGGGGGGGTTAATCCAGCTGTTCTGTGGGTTTTAGTGAGTGTTTGGCGCGTTTTCCTTGCACTTCGGGGACTCTGTAGTGCTTGCTGAATCGCTGAAATAGGATCCCCCGAATTGAAGTCACCGAATGTACAGTGACTTTTCGATTTTATTTGCATAGCCCTGACTAATGTCTACAGCTCGACTCTTTCCATATCACTTGCATTTGCTCCATCTCTCTGTCCTACATACAGGCTTATCTTTTGGCATAGTGCTATGGCAGCTGAACACTGAGGAAATCTCTCACTTTGGATGACTTTCTGCATTACAAACTCATGCTCTGTTACTACAGTCTAGGTTTTATCCAATGTTAAACTTCTTTCTTGTCCCTTTTTGTCACGATTCCAGAGGTCTATCATACCTTTACTCTGCTAATGTACCCCACTTCCACTCGCTCAGATTACAAAACTTGGACAAAAAATCCCCCCCCCTCCATGTAAGCACTCTCTCACTCCCTCACTCCCAGCCCCTCTTCTGTGTTTGGTCACAGTATGTCTAATGTTGCCCCCCCCCCCTCCATGTAAGCACTCTCTCACTCCCAGCCCCTCTTCTGTGTTTGGTCACAGTATGTCTAATGTTGCCCCCCCCCTCCATGTAAGCACTCTCTCACTCCCAGCCCCTCTTCTGTGTTTGGTCACAGTATGTCTAATGTTGCCCCCCCCCCTCCATGTAAGCACTCTCTCACTCCCAGCCCCTCTTCTGTGTTTGGTCACAGTATGTCTAATGTTGCCCCCCCACTCCATGTAAGCACTCTCTCACTCCCAGCCCCTCTTCTGTGTTTGGTCACAGTATGTCTAATGTTGCCCCCCTCCATGTAAGCACTCTCTCACTCCCAGCCCCTCTTCTGTGTTTGGTCACAGTATGTCTAATGTTGCCCCCCCTCCATGTAAGCACTCTCTCACTCCCAGCCCCTCTTCTGTGTTTGGTCACAGTGTGTCTAATGTTGCCCCCCCCCCCCTCCTAATTCTCAGATGTGCTCTGATCATCCCTTATCTAAAGGTATCTCTTGCTTCCACTTCCCTTTCAAACTATCGTCCCACCTCTGCCTAAAATAACCAGCTCACCTGTTAAGTCTCGTTGCTCCATTGTAGTCTGGCTTTTGTTCCCAGCTCTCAACTGAGACTGCTTTGATCAAAGTGTTTTTTGGTTGGTTTTTTTCTTTTTTGCAACTGAAAAAAAAACAAATCACTTTGTCTTTCTGCTGCATTTGACACTAACCACCCTTTACTGCTCCTCACGCTGTGTGAACTTGGCCTCTGTGGTTCTGCTCTCTCCGGCTTCGCTCCTTCAGTGTCTCCTTTGCTGATGCCTCTTCATCCCATTTCCTCTTTCATTTGTTGCCTGAAGGCTCTGCTTTGGGTCTCCTACTCTTGTGCTATACGGCCTCTCTGGGCAACCACATTTCTTTCTATGGCTTCCAATATCCCCTTTATGCTGCGGACCCCCAAATCTACCTTTTAGTTTTGCACTGGATGACCTTGTGTTTCCTAAAGCTAAAACTGAACTTCCTGTTTGCTTTTCGAAACCCCCTCACTCCTCCTGTGCCCATTTCCCTTCAGATGGCTGCCTCCGGGGTCCTCTTTGACTCTCTCTCCTCCCATTCAGTCGCTAATGTGATCCTGTTCTACCTAAACCATTGCACATGTCTGTTCCTGTCTTAGTCAGAACTTGAGTAAGAAGCGCTAATCTCCCACCTTGACTATTGTAACCTCCTTTTGTCTGGCAATGAGATCTGCGCTTCTCCCTCTGCAGTCTAATGAACACATGTGCCAGGTTCATCCACCTGCACCTCGACCCTTTGTCAATCTGTACACTGGCTCCTTGTTTCCTTTCCAATGTAAATGCTGGTGTTCACGTACAAATCCTGCCCCTGCTTACAAGTACATCTCAGCCATTTTGCAGTGATATCCGCTCCTTGTACACGCACCCCCCCCCCATCTCTTGTCTTCAAGACTTCTCCTGAGCTGTCCCATTTCTGTGGAACTCCCTTGCAATAATGGACTCTCCAGTCCTTCAAGTCTCTGAATATACATGGATTTAGAGAAGCCGATTGGCTCACTTCATGATTCCTGCACTGTACACACGTGCCCCGATGCTGCTTGTACTCTATTTATCCGCGTGTTTTTATGTATTTGTCCTCTCACCCACTGTACAACGCTATGGCACTGGTTAGTGCTTTATGCATACTTCTAGCAGTGGTTTAGAAGGTGCATGTTCCATGGAAGATGGGACCTCCTGCTAATGATGAACTTTTGCTGTGTGTGTGTGTTTTCCCTGACTTGGTGCTGTAGCATCAGCCTTGTTGTGGATATATTACAAATGGGATTGAAGTCTCTTATTGTTTTGGTTCCAAGTCTTCAATAAGGGAGTGCCGGCAATCTGTATATATATATATATTTTTATATTTCCTTTGTTTATGCCTACCTTTCTTGCGCTGTAGATTGAAAACGGTACCTTCACGCTGCAGCTCGGACTGAATGAGGTTTATACGCTGACAACCCTTCCCACTGGACAAAAAGGCTCATTCCCACAATCTCCCAAATCCCAGCCTTTCCCACTGAAATACAAAGATGACTTCAATGTCCGTAAGTTTTTGGTATTTAATGTTTTTTGTCCACATTTTCAATCTCAGCAGCAGCCTGATCGACCTCTGCGACCTGGTGTGTGACGCCTGTACGGGGTCAGCATTGCAGTGATACAGGTTGTCGTATTGTTAAATGCACATCACCTACTTTCTTTCATTAACGGTATTGCGTACGACCTGACACCTTTTTATTTTCCCAGGTAACCCGACATTCAGCGAGGCACCTTATTTTGCCGACCAGTCTGGCGTCTTTGAATATTTCACCAACACGTCAGACCCCGGGGACCACGTGTTCACTTTCCGCCAAGTGCTCACTCAGCGTCCTGTCACCTGGGCGTCTGATGCCATTCAGTCAATTAGTGTGATCGGTGACTATATGTGGTGAGTAAAACGTAACATTTCAACCTCTTATTAGTCAATCCATGCAAATAGTGCAAATAGATAGTCTTGATCACAAAGCATCATTTCCAAAAAAAAAAATCAAAAAATTTAGACCGGGTAAAGGCGTTTTACTGCATAGAGAGAGTGTAAGTGAATGCCTCCCGTATCTACTCCTGGTATGAGAAATCCCCTTAATACACACACCTGGTTTCGCGGTCTTTTGATCAGTAGAGTAGAATCGCATTTGAAACCTCAAATTTTCCAGCTTAAATGTAAAGTGGAGGAATTGAGTAGGTCAGGTCTGTCAAATGGGGGGGGGCTAGAATTAAATTGCTGTAACACTGGATCGCGAGCATGTCTTATGAGGGCTGCACGTTTCTATTCTTGTCCACTTTATTTCCAATATCCTAAATGTTTCAGCAAAATGTGACTGTTTAAACACCCAGTAACGACAACTTTCTGGCGTAAACGGCTTGTGTTTCCTGCGGCCTCCTCTAGGTATTCTGAAAGGTAAAATGCAGATTTCAGGCTTAAAGCAGGGGCAGCAATCTTGGCCCTCCAGATGTTTTGGTGCTACATCTCCCGCAATGCCAATGAGTAATTTGTCAGAGATGTTTCCAAAACATCTGGAGGTGCAAGGTTGCTCGTGTTGCAGCGTTGAGCAATGCCAGCATTTCAGAAATGTAACTACCAGCGGTTATCTTGCTCAGTGATTCAGAAGACCACTGATCTGGTGAGCATCAATGGAAACCAAATCCGTGGCAAGGTAATGTTAGCTGTCAGATGTGCAACAGTTTAGGTGTTCAGTAAGGGGTGGACTTGTCGCACACATGCACTGACTGGTGAATTTCACTGTGTAGTACAGTCTATTTATTATGCAGTAAAATCATTTGTCCAATGTAATGTGTTTAAGGACTGGGGGTGTTCAGTCAATGCATTTGACGCAAATCCTTAAGGGGTTAAAATCTCACACCCATGTTGCACAACTTTGTGTGTCAAGTTCCTGGCATGCTGGATGTGTTCAGTAATTTTGTTTTTCGCAGATACTGCTTTTGTGTCACCCAAAAGTACAAAGAGCCCCCCCCCTTCCCTGTAGTTCGTTTTGAGTGGATCCTCAAAGTAATGCGTGTTTTGCTTCTTAACACCTAGCTTAGAAATGGGTGGACTGCATATAAAGTCACAAGGTTTCCTTTCTATAACTTTACAGGTCCAATGTTAACATAACTTGCGATGTCTTCATTGAAGATCCACATACTGGTGGGGTGTATATCGCAGCGCGTGTGAATCAAGGAGGCTCCCTGGCTTCCTGCGCAAAAGGAATCTTTTTCTGGGTGTTTTCAGACGGGTCGTACAAAGTTACGGCTGATCTGAGTAAGTGACAATTGTGTCCCCCTAGCTGCTTGTTTGCTACAGACTCAGCAGATTGTGTAGATGGATGGATGGATGGGGTCCGCTCCTAATACCTCTGTAGCATTTTCTAGTGAGAATTGAAATGTCACGTCATTTGTTCAGAAGGATCAACATTGGCCCCGTTTTACAATTCAACCGTTCCAGTGAATTCTGTCTCTGCTCTTTGATTTGCTTCTTTCTAACCCGGAGTTTAACTTTATCACCTTCCCTTGTGTTCCTGTTGAATGTTGCCGTATCAAAGCCCAATAGAATAATATTGCTTTCCTTCCGCAGCTGGTAAAGTGGTGCTCAGCGAGGGTCTGTCAGGCGTCCGCACGAGGCAGTGGCACACGCTTACTCTGGATGTTAATGTAAGTTGCAGATCATCCTGTGTTGCTGGTGTGTATTTTGAAGCCAGACTGAAACCATTGTGCAGGTGTTTATAGTCCAAAAAAAACATGTGTGAACTTGCTATGATTTGTTCCGAATTCTTAACTTTGCAAATGACAAGGAGATGTGTTTGTTTAGAATTTTATATTTTTATCTTTTTCAATCTATGCACTATGCTGATCCTATATAGTGTGAACAGTCAGTGTGTCTGGATCAATGGGAGCTTGTTGCCCCCCACCCTCTCTTGACCCATATGTAATTGTAAGCTTGTATCTGATTTATTAAGCACACCTATCTAGGTTTGTTATCCTTTTGTCTTCAATGCCTGTTATTTTATTTCTTAAAGGAACACTCTAATCAAAAATCCCCCCCCTCCCGTTTTTTTACATTAAGCTATACCTATTCCCTCACTAACTAGGTAGGGATTTCTTTTTTTTTTTTATTTCTTTTTTTATACTCCCCTCCCTCCTCTTCCGCTCCCGTCCTTGTTAGTTTCACTTGGCTAATGGTTTACGTGAGAAGCGTGCATGCGCGCCTCTCACGTAAGTCAGCCAATCGGCAGGCTTCCTCCCGGCTCCATCTTCTTAGATTAGTGATGCGCGCAACACTAATCTTCAGCCGCTGCCGCGAGTTGGAGACGTCATCGCGCTGAAAGCGCGATGACGTCTCCTACTCGGCAATAGTCGGCAGAAGCGGGAAATATGAATCCCGCTCTGCTGAATGACAGCTGGGAGGGCGGAGTAAAGTCCTCCGCGTCTCTCAGCTGTTTTCAGCTTTTTCAGCCGATTGGCTGAGCGGAGGGAGGGGGAGCAGACAAGGCATACTCAGGGCATCATTACCACCTAAAAAAGCTTAGGTGGTCATGTTGCCTAGAGTATCCCTTTAAGCTTTTGCTGTGATTGCTGTTCCTTAAGCAAACATTTGTGTCAGCATTCCTGATCTTGAAGGATATGTATTGTTTTGTTTTTTTGTTTTATATGCAGAGGTTCTTGAATAATAGTGTATGTGTCCTCCAACCCTCATGTTTTATTGCAGCTACTACTTGTTGAAATTGACATTCTAGCTGCTTAAAATTGTAGCCTGTCTTCCCAGCACCACTGCTAGTTTTGTTTCAGTGTGGCTTGATTTGTCACATTTGAAATTGTCCGCACGGGTTATTCTTTGTCTTGGTGTTTGCAGTTGTGACAAGCTTTGTTTTGCAAACCTTTAAGAGCTTTGGAGCTTCTGCTGTCTGAATCCCATTTCTGTTACATAGCAGCATGACCTTAAAGTTGTGTCGTTCAGTTACTTTTGAGGAATTAAAGCTGTGACTTATCAGACATGGTTGTGTAGGGAGAGGTATTAGCAGTAGGAAAAGGGAGGTGCTCATGCCACTGTACAGAGCACTGGTGAGACCTCACTTGGAGTACTGTGTGCAGTACTGGAGACCGTATCTCCAGAAGGATATAGACATCTTAGAGAGAGTTCAGAGAAGGGCTACTAAAATGGTGTACGGCTTGAAGGAGAAAAGTTACCAGGAAAGGCTTAATGATCTTAACATGTTGTTTGAGATTATTGACTTCTTTAATAGGTCAGGGATATATTAATTATGACGTATATTTTTCTTATTGTAGATATATATAGATAGATATATATTATTGACAGTGCCTCCAATACCAGTGGTATAAATTGGTATTTTACCCTTAAGAAAATAAGATAATAACCAATCAATGAATATACGTCTTAACAAATATATGGCGCGTTATCCCGAGCTCTTTTGATGCTATCTAGATATTTTTAAACACAATAAAATCAATAAAGATGATATGAGACTGCATAATGGTAAAACAATTCAAACCAAAATTTATTCACACGTCAAGTTTCATACAATCATATCTTATCAACGGATTAGCAAAATACAATTTCACAAGTGATTATAGATCGTGATTAGTAGCGATACTGTGACACGCAATAATCTAATGGACAAATATTTTAGGTTTATAGACCGCACCACAGATATACACGCCTCAGCTCTTAAACACCCAGGCTCTATTCTATTCACTTAATCCTTTCCCATTATAAACCAATCCTCCACCTGGCTAAAATAAACACTCAGTTACTGGGCATCACCTGCAACACAATTTATTATTGTGGGGGCCTATTCACTAAATGCAACTTCCTTCAGGGAGATACATAACACACTCGATAGGTAGACTATCTCTTCCACAGATCAATCACAGCACTTCATTCAATATACGTTAACCCAACGCTTCTTATTGACTTACAGTACATGCATTCAATCGAAAGGGCTGCAAGATGGATATGGAAGGAGTTATGCTAGTTTTACGAATGGGGCTGCCGGCACTTGACATATAAAAGCTATTTCACGGTCCCAACGTATCTCACTATAGGTATATAATTGATCTTTAGATGTCCACAACCAGTATTCTCGGAATATAAATAATCTCACTAAATTATGGCTCAAGTATTCAGCCGGGAATAGTTTCTTCCTTAGCAATCCTCTGCAGGGGACTGGAAGGTTGATTACTATTCTACTGGTTATTAGGCTTAAACAGCAAAATAATTCATTTATATTCCTTTAGTTTGTGATGGACATCTAAAGTAAGGACTATGCAATTTTATAGATATCAAGTTATTCAGGCATACTTTACCATCTGGTTAGTGAAGATAGAGTGGTGGAAGATTAGGGTGTGGTCGCGTCTTAAAGGGGGGGCTGATGATAATTGCCTTTCTCCCCTCCAAGCGTCCCTCAGGTCTCTCCCCAAGCTTTTCTCAGTGTGCGTGGATCCTTCTGCTCTGGATTGTCCCCCTTTATATAGTGGTCTTCCGCCCAGTTTTAGATCTAGCCCATCACTATGTGGCCTCATTTGATTGGAGGATATATCTATTCATCAACTCCAGGGGTCTGTCCAGGTGTTATATTACCTGGCCAGCAGATGGCGCTCTCAGATCATCCATCAACCTTCTGCAGGAATTAATTTATGTGTTTGGCCAATCTTTTACTGGTTTGGGGTCTTTTATTCCTATATCCCGGGACTAGATAGATTTTATTAACAATATCAATAGTATTTCTATTGTTGAATCGCCGGCATACTTCGCCACGGCGTGCGTGCATTTCATACATTCATTCATTCGTGATATCGTCTTTTAACATTCACAATTTATCTGACTTAATCAGCTTCATGCGGGTTAGTACAACAGACATTTGTAATAATCAACGGAATGTGGTAGGGCCTCTGTTTTTATAAGATGCCAAGGTTATCTATTCTAACTGACCACATAAATTAAATATGATCTAACACTATATGGTATTTGAATATCGCAGAATAGCATAGCATTACAAGCTGGTTTATCCAAGCCATTTAACCTTCTCTGGGATTTTTTTTCTTTATTGGGCAACCCATTGTTCCATGTTTACGTGGCTTTCAGAGTTTCGATCTGACGAAATAAACACAATACTGAGATATCTATCTTAGGGTAAGATCAGTTGTCATTGTGTTCCCTTACTTTTAATCCATTTGATCTAACATCTGTTTATTTTATTTATTTTTTTACAACCAGAGTCCATTAGACCGTCTTTGATCAATGTTAAATGTCCTTTCTTGTATGCGTAACAATAACGAGTTTAGCTTATCTATTGTCCTTAGAACGCATATTCTTGTTATATATTAACGACGCAGACGAGTTTGTCTGTGTGAAGCAATCGCTGGCCCCAAATTTAAACATTCCTGCGTTATAGAAATTTCATATCTGAAAAGGTCTGACAATGTACAGCTTGGTAAAAAGACGAGACAGAGGAGATATGATAGAAACATTTAAATACGTAAAGGGAATCCACGAGGTAGAGGAAGGAAGTATATTTAAATGGAAACAAAGTAGCAAAACAAGAGGACATAGTCTTAGATTAGAGGGGCAAAGGTTTAAAAGTAACATCAGGAAGCATTATTTTACGGAGAGGGTGGTGGATACATGGAACAGCTTTCCAGTTGAAGTGGTAGAGGCCAAAACAGTAATTGAATTTAAGCAGGCATGGGATAGGCATAAGGCTATCCTAAACAAAAGATAAATCCAGGTAAAGTATCCATGTAATTGGGCAGACTAGATGGGCCGAAAGGTTCTTATCTGCCGACATTTTTCTATGTTTCTAAGTCTAACATAAACATGGCCATTTTCTTGACCACTTTGTCCCTTTTTGTTGCAGGGTTTCTATGCTTCTGGTTTCTTGAACGGGAATCTTTTGTGGAAGAACGTCATCACCATTGGACCTTTGCACGGGTGGGCTGCCATCGGAACGAGCTCATTTCACTTTGCACAGTTTGACAACTTTATATTGGAAGCTCAACGACCTGCGGAAAGATGATCAGTACTGAAAGCAAAGCCTGTGTGGCATGGAGTTGCCTGTCATGGATTCGGACGCTCTGTTAAGTATTGTTATGCACAGACTTTGGTTTCCAAGAAATCTTCAGAGCTTTTCTGCACTTAACGATAACTTTTTTTTTTTCTGGCATTGTAAATCTTGTATCACCTAATGTGTTATTGAAACTTTGCATTAAAAATACTTAACAATCAAGGAGTGGTTTGTAAGCTTTGTTCTAGATTAGATTGTATTTTATTAGGTTTTATGTTTGGCTAGTCTAATATTTAGAGTTGCCCCTTTACAGGATCTCTAGCCATACAGGGTTATCCAAAGAGATTCGAAAAGTCACCGCACGTTCGGTGACTTTTCGTTCTCTTCAATTCGGTTCCTTTTGCCGATCCCATTTCAGTGACCCTGCGGTGTATTCAGCAAGTACCACAGGGTCCCCGAATTGCAGGGAAAAGCTACCGCAAACCCGACGAAAACTAACCGCAAAACCCAGCGACTGCACGCCGAAAACCCTCAAAAACATCTGGATTAACCTGCTGAAAACCACGGACAAACCCGAGCAGGAGCCGATCACTCTGTCTGCGGTCTCGGCTTTCTCCGGCAGCTTCGCTGCGTGTGAAGTGAATAAATTGGCAAAACCGTTTGCATGAATGTTTGAAAAGTGAAACGCTGTTTGCAAAGAAACTACTGAGCGAAAATGTCTTAAATTTACATATGAGGTCCAGGGAATGATAATAAAGAGGGCTGTTACAGAAAAAAATAAGTAAAGATAAAAAAAAATTCAGAAAAATTTTAACCACTTCAATGCTGAGGACGCGCTCAGCGCGTCCTCCGCATTACCGCTGGTATGCGGAGGACGCGCTGAGCGCGTCCTCCCATTGGGGTCAGCGTTCGGCCGGTTCCGGCCGATCGCTGGCCCCCCCGGTGCGGGCTGACATCCTCGATGTCAGCCCGGCATCCGGGACCGCAGCCGCCGGAATTAGGTGTCATCGCGGCAGCGCGATGACACCTAATTCAGGCGCCCCCCCCCCCCCGCATGTGCGGAGGAGGCGCCTGAAAGGGAGGGGGGAGGTCCTTCGGACCTCTCTCCCTCCCGATCGGCGGCTCTGCGGGAGTTAACCCAGGCACCATTTGGAAGGGCACAGCCTGCCCTTCCAAATGGTGCCTGGCATTAACCCCTGGGGAGCTGGATCGAGAATCGGCGCTGAAAAGCGCCGGTTCGCGATCCTTTCCTGGAGCTGGCCAACATCTTGGATGTCGGCCAAGCCTCCAGGAACTCCCCCTGAGGACTGGCGTCATCGTGCGTAGCACGATGACGCCAGTCCTGGACTTAACCCCTAACTGCCACCAACGGTGGAGATAGGGAGTTCCAATGAACTCCCTAATCTCCCGATCCGTGGCAGCTAGGGGTTAAAGTTTGGTATGGTTGGATCGGCCAGAGCATGGCCGTTCCAACGATACCAAACAGTACTGTGAAAAATTTTGTCCAAAAAAAAAAAAAGAAAAATAAAAATAAAAAAAAATAAACACTTTTTTTTTATTTTTTTTGGTTTGTTAATGCAGCAATATTGTTCCCATTTCAATTATAATGTGAACAATGATGCTGCACTAACGATTTTTGTATGCGGTGCGTTTGTTAAAAATAGTGTAATTTTCCCCAAAAAAAAATGTAACGAGACCCCATCTCTAATTTTTTTAACAAGCGCACCCCATACAAAATATAACCGCAATTGCTCGCATGTTAAAATGTGAAAAAAAACACTTTACACATTGTAAATTATTGAAAATACATATTTTATTGCATTTTTTGTTATAATATACAGACATGACATAACGTATACATATAATAATGACATATTATGAATCTACCGAGTCTGACGGAAAGAACGATATATAATATGTCTGGGTCATATACTAAAATAAGCCTTCAAAACACGTTTAAACATGATGAGCAAAACCGGTAAAAATGACCTCCGCACAGGGGCGGGAAAAGCCTCAGCAGCGAAAGGGTTAAAATATCCTAAAAAAATCAATAGAGACTCTTTACTGCAGAATTTTATAATGAACGGTTTATTAGATATTGAATTAAAACGGGAATATTTTTAACATTGAAGCCTATGGGATTCTCCTGAATAAATTTGCTGAATTAAACCACCGAATGACAGGGCATTTCGGGAACCTTTCACTGCTGGTTTGTGTTCTCTGAATAGCCGAAGCAGTGCTTTTTCATGGGGATTTCACTGCCCTCGAACAGGCACCGTATGTTCAGGCAATTCGCCAGGATTTGGCGAATTGCCTGCTCTCTAGTTAGCCGAATGGCCAAGAAAGGTAACCGAACGCAGATTTTCAGCCTTCGGTTACCTTTCTCAAGCAATTCGGATCTCTTTGAATAACCCTGTCAGTTTGTGGAAATCATTGTAGGATGTAAGCATGGCTGGTGCTGGTCATGGTCTACAGTTCAGATATTATGCAATGTGGGGGTCCTGTTCTAGTGACATTGTATTAGATCTTTCTTCTGTGCTTGCTTCAGTATATTTCTAATCTGTTTTTCTTGCGTTTTGTACCTCACATTGCGCACAGGAAGATGCTGAACTTAAGGTATCTTATGCTCTCTAACAATCAATGCTTTTCTAACAGTCTCCTTGGTTTTTAAAGGGTTAATGTATTGGACAGTTTAGTAGCAACTGTGGTTTAGGTGTTTAATTTTTTTAACAGGCTGTCCTTTGCAATGTAAATGGTGTCCTTTTGGTTTTTATGTTAAGCACAAATGAAATAACTGATTTTAAGGCAGGACACGGAGGCTTCGTATTTGCTGTTCTCTCTTAACTGCCCCAATAGCAGCGAAGAAACTTTTATTGAAAATATAACAGAAAACAAACGGTCCTCCCTTCCCCAACGTGGGGAGGGGAACCTAGCTCCCCAGATCCTCCCCCTCCAGTCCATAAACCACTCCCCCGGAAGCAGCCCCTCCTCTTTCTTCGCTGCTCCCGGCGGTAGCAGTCAGATAAGTATTAGCTCTCCTGTATTTATCTACTTCTATCTCCTTTTTACTCTCAGAGCTTCCCGACCCGGTCCAAAACCGCGGCGGTTCGCTCACTCGTCCGTTCCTGGCGTCGGCAGTGTTAGCCGGCGCCGGGTTCGGGCATCTCCCTGTCTCTGCACAGCTTTATTTTCTCGCGCTGTCTCCCTGCATTGCGCGCACAAGCTCCACACGCGGTTTTAACCACGCCCCCTCAAACTCCGCAGTATCGCGGGAGGTAGCGGCCGCCATCTTGGAGTTCCCCTTTCACACAGCGCAGCACACGCACGCTTCCACCGCTCAGCTCAGCTCTGCAAACCGATCGATTTGCCCCCAAACCATGTCTGCTTCTAAGCCTGGCCAAGCTGATGCTCCCTCCTCGGAGGACATACCAGCCTCAGACCCCGGATCTGATCGGAGCTCCCTCTCCCCGGAGCAATATGCCCGCAGGAAACATAAAAAATCCAAAAGACTTTCTACAGAGTCCAGATTTGCCCGCATGGAGGCTTCCCTGCAGACATCCGTCTCACAGGCAGTGGCTGCAGCAGTCTCTTCCCTCTCTGAGTCATGGCACAAATCTCTTACGGAGGCCATCTCCTCCACCCTCCCCCCCATTCATGTTGATCCGGCTCCAGAGATCCCTGATGTCCCTACAGAGGACCTTAATATGGGCTTCGACCCGCACTCTGTGCACCTGAGATCGGACTTCCCACCGGTAGTCCAGCTGCAAGCACCAGCAGCAGAGGGGCCGGCACCCCCAGATCACTGCCTAATCCAGCCACCACGGCACTTGTGCCAAAAAAGCGCACCCTACCCCAAGGGGCTCGGGTTAAAAAGACCAAAAAAGTCTGCCGTGCAAAACCCATAGTCACCCTCACTGATTATTCAGATTCAGATCAGGACGAAGCAGATCCAGGGATGGCTGAGGGAGAAGTCCTCGAACTCCACGCTCCGGAGGACTTAGATTTGCTAGACGCGGACGCACCCACTTGCCAGCCCCGATCTCGGGGTACGGTGGTGTACGATCCGCAGGGCAATCCCCTCTTCGAGCCTGAGGATATTGCTCGTCCTAATTCCACGATCTGGTACGCGTCTCCACACATGGAGCAATGGGTCGACTCGCACATTAGGCGCCCTATGACCAAAGAGGACAGGGCCAAAATGAAATTGGAGTGTCCTCGCCCGGTTACTGCCAGTAAATCATGCCTGACTGACTCCCAACGTGGATGTCAGCTTCCAAAAAATCGTATCCAAGCGTGGCTGGAACCCCAAAAGAGGCATCGAATTTGCCATTAAAGGCTGCCAGGACCGTCTCCTGGATACAGCCGGCCCCCTGATTAAGCTCTTCCAACTGGCAGAGGAGGCCAAAACCAATGCATCACTGATGGACCCTTACGAGGTCACAGAATGGGTCCAACGGTCCCTATGCCTGCTTGGCAACGCCAATGCAGCTCTCTCAACCGAGAGACGCAAGAGCATACTGCTCAAAATTGACACAGAGATGCTGCACCTGGCCACCAATGACCTAGGTGCCTCCGCACAGGGCTTCCTCTTCGGGAAACCCTTTCTTAAAGACATGGGGGAATACACTCAGGCATTCAACTCAATTAGTCGGAGGCATCCCTTAAACGCATTTTCTCACCTAACCGCGTTTTTGGCAGGGCCGGCAGGTTCAGGGGTCGACCTGTCGGCCGAGCGGGCGCTAATAATTCCCGCATCGCTAGAGGCTCCGCTTCCAACCCTCAGCCCACCGTTGGTTCCAGTGGCTTCCGTGGTTCCAGCTCTTTCTACCCATCGAGGTCACGAGCTTGGCGAGCCCGCGGATACAGAGGTGGCAGAGGTGGTCCTCCCGTTCCACAAGGACAAGGTAAGACCAATTTATATTATCCCTTCGTCCCTAGTTGCCGTGGGCGGCCGCCTCACTCTATTCCTCCCAAGGTGGGCTTCACTCACATCGGACCCGTGGGTCCTCTCCACCGTGATGGGTTACCAGATAGAACTCTGCGGTTTTCCCACTCAGACCCATCTCCCCCACCCTCCTCGGTTCGCAGATGCCCTTCGGACACTCATTCATTCCGAGGTAACAGACCTCAACCGCAAAAAGGCCATAGAACCCGCTTTACCCCATCCAAGGGGCTTCGTCAGCTCCCTCTTTCTGGTGTCAAAGAAAGGCGGGGGGTTCCGTCCGGTCATCAACCTCCGCTCCCTCAACGATTGGGTCATTTACCACCATTTCAAAATGGAGGGCATCCCCACGTTAAAGGACATGCTCCTTCTGGGAGATTGGATGGTCAATTCGACCTCAAAGATGCCTACCTCACAGTACCCATAACGGAATCCCAACGGGACCTCCTACAATTCCGTTGGAACGGCAAATTATGGAGATTCACCTGCCTCCCCTTCGGACTGTCGTCCGCCCCGCGGTGCTTCACCAAGCTACTCAGACCCGTGGTTTCTTCCCTCCGCGCTCGGGGAGTCCGATTGGTGATCTACCTGGACGATGTTCTTCTCATGTCCCAGTCACCTCACACCCTTCGGACCCATCTACACGACACTATTTCCCTATTCCAGGAACTAGGGTTCCTTCTCAATCCAGAGAAATCGATTCTCACGCCCACTCGCTCTATAGAATTCCTGGGCTTCGTGGTGGATTCCGACCTCATGAACCTCAGCCTTCCACTGTCAAAGATCTCCTCGATCAGGAAAGAAGCGAGGATACTACTCAGGAAGAAGACCTTCCCCCTCCGCTCCTTGGCCCGTACGGTAGGTCTCCTAGCGGCCCGCATGGCGGTTCATCCGGGCCACTACACTACTACAGGGCCCTCCATTGACGATTGAGCCCGTTCACTCCGGGCGGGCCTCGAATATACGGATCACGTGATGCTGACAGAGGACGCCAGATCGGATCTACTATGGTGGATAGACAACATAGTCACATGGAACGGTCGTTCCCTGGTACCTCCTCCTCCCACGATGACCATCGATTCGGACGCCAGCAGACTGGGCTGGGGCGCGAGATGTGGGTCCCAGGAGACAGGCGGTCGCTGGTCCCCACTGGAACAGTTGTGGCACATCAATTGCCTGGAACTCCTGGCGGGATTATTCGCACTCCGTTGCTTTACACGGCGATCTCCCCCGGACTCGGTCGTACTTCGGATGGACAACATACCTGCGGTCCGCTACATCAACGGCATGGGAGGCCCTGGCGCTCGCTCGCCATCAGCCATGGCTCTACGACTCTGGGAATTCTGCCTTCCCCTCGGGATCTCGGTCCACGCCCAGTTCATTCCCGGTCTGACGAACGAAGTGGCCGATTGGAACTCCAGGCACTTTGCGGACTCGGGAGACTGGCGACTGTCACGGCACAGTTTCTCTTCACTATCCGCACTCTGGGGTCCTTTCCGGATAGACTTGTTCGCCTCCAGGCTCAATACACAGCTGCCCGACTTCTTCAGCTGGAGACCGGATCCGGACGCCATGGCCACGGATGCGTTCCTCCAGGATTGGTCCAAGGGCCCCTCTACGCCTTCCCCGTTCGTCCTCCATTGCTCGCCACGACTCTGTCACAGATCCGAGCTCAGGAGGCATCTGTGGTCCTGATAACTCCATTTTGGAAGTCCCAACCGTGGTTCCCAACGCTCCTGAGCATGGCGATAGACGTCCCGAGGCTTCTGCCTCCCTCCCCGGACCTTCTGCTGGACCACGAGGGGCAACCCCATCCACTGATGACCTCCCACCGTCTTCAACTCCTGGCGTGGTGGCTCTCTGGCACCCCCTTCAGGCTCACGCCTTTCGGAACGCACTACAGACCTCTTGCTCCAATCCTGGGCTCCGGGTACCCGACTCGCCTACAAGTCCGCATGGGATGGGTGGGCTGGCTGGTGTCTGGAACGGGATAGAGATCCCTTTTCGGCCCCTGTGACAGCTCTCCTGGATTTCCTCACCCACGCCTTCGACTCTGGTAAGGCTTATCGCACCGTGAATGTCCTTCGTTCGGCTATCTCGGCTGGCCATTCTGGATTTTCGGGAGTCGCCGCGGGATCCCATCCTTTGGTTTGTCGCCTGCTACGAGGCATGCGCTTCTCCCGTCCTCCGGCACCCAAATACTCCTGTACTTGGGACGTGTCCAGAGTACTCTCCTTCCTGGATCGCTGGCCTGAGAATGCAGCTCTCTCACTGCAGGCCCTTTCGGCTAAACTCCTTATGCTTTTCTGTCTAGTGGCCTGTAAACGTGTCGGAGATGTTAGGGCGCTGGATTTCGGCGCCCGTTCTTATGTTCCTGAAGGTGTACGCTTCGATATTTCACGTCGTACCAAGACGTCCCTGACTTCGGTACTCTTCCCGTCTTTTCGGGTTTCTCCCCGTCTCTGCCCGGTTTCGTGTCTCCGGGAGTACGAGTCTCGTACTCACTCCTTCAGGGTTCTCCCGGTTTCACCTCTCTTTGTCTCTTTTCGATCTCCTCATAAACCGGTCTCCTCTCCCACTTTGGCTCGTTGGATGCGATGGCTTATGGCACAGGCCGGGGTGGATGTGTCGGCTTTCGGAGCCCATTCTGTCCGCAGTGCCTCCGCCTCAAAGGCGGCTTCGATGGGCTGTCGTCTGGAGGACATCTTACGTGCGGCTGACTGGTCTAGCGAATCCACGTTTCGTACCTTCTACTTCAAGCCCATTGTCCATTGGTCGGATGCGGCTTCTGTTCCGCTTTGAACTAGCAAATACGAAGCCTCCGTGTCCTGCCTTAAAATCACAAAATTTTCCTATTCCATAACGGAAAGTTTAGATTTTAATAAGGACACGGAGGCGAGTATTTCCCGCCCTACCCCACCCGGTTTGATTGGATTCCGCATCTCTCCTGGATTGGGATGGACTGTTTTGGCGGCTGCCAGGGCTCCCTTTGTTTAACCAGATTACAGTGTCTCACTGTTCTTTCATGTGCTTTGTCTATTTCAGCCTTCTGAGTTCCTGATATGGTTCCTCGATGTTTTGGCTCCTGATCTCCTACTCCAGTTTCGCTTCTGAGGCTCCCACCATTGTCATGTCGCAGCTTCGAAAGAGGAGGGGCTGCTTCCGGGGGAGTGGTTTATGGACTGGAGGGGGAGGATCTGGGGAGCTAGGTTCCCCTCCCCACGTTGGGGAAGGGAGGACCGTTTGTTTTCTGTTATATTTTCAATAAAAGTTTCTTCGCTGCTGTTGGGGCAGTTAAGAGAGAACAGCAAATACTCGCCTCCGTGTCCTTATTAAAATCGAAACTTTCCGTTATGGAATAGGAAAATTTTGTGATTAGTGCATAGTCTTTGCACATCCTTGGTACTCAAGGGGTTAATGCTTAGTCTGATTGCGAGGTAGTACTTTGTGTATAGAGGGTGTGATGTGTTGGAAAAACTGCAGTGTCCACTTTCAGCTTCCATCAGAGGAATGTTGTCACAGCATCCACTCCTAATCTGCTTTTGCAATGTAAGGGACTCAGGCCAGTAGATGGTCGCCATCTTGAGCCAGGCGGCCATCTTGCTCAGAACATTGGTTCACTTGAATCTAAATAGTAGATATTAGCTGAAATTAGTATGTAGCTTGCATAGAATCGTAGGAATGTGTTAAACTAACAGAAAAGCAATTAAACTAACGAGGATCCAGGCCGTATCTGGCACACAGTGACAGGATGAAGAATAGATACTTCAAGGTCAGAGAAGCAAGCAGCTGAACAAAGGGAAGTGTGAAACCAGAGGAGGCCTCATAAACAATAAACAAGTCCTAGGGAGGTGGGCATAGGCAGGAACCAGAGAAAGTGGTAAATCCTCCATTGTCAGAATAACGTGAAGTCTGCCAATTTATGACCAATGTATGGAATGTCTTTGTATTCAATTAAGGGAGGTACAGACCCACGTGGGGTGGGATAGTGTCACCGGGAGGTGGGCTAATTGGGATGTACCTAATTGTGTATTCGGGGTATAAAACCTCATGTTTCTAGGTAATCGAGGCTCACTCTTTGCGATTCAATCCTGTGTGAGCATCTGTGACGTCACAATAAAGTTTGCCTTTCCTGAAGAGACTCGTGTCCAGTCAATCCTTGTCCGTGCCGGCCCGGCCTCATCCTGAGTGAACCAGGTGCATTCCGGTAACAGCAACACTTAACCAAAATGCGAATCCAAACGCCGCTTCGTTTCTCCAGAAGGGATTAACGTTGGCCATGTTGTACAATTCAGCCGTTCAAGTTAATGTTGTCACTGCCCTCTGATTAGCTTATTCCTAACCCTGGGTTAACTGTTTTTGAATGTTGTCTGATACTATAATATTGCTTTCCATCCACAGCTGGTAAAGTGGTGCTCAGCGATGGTCTATGTGAAGTCCACACGAGGCCGTGGCACACGCTCACGCTGTAAGTTTCAGATCTTGTGATTTTTTACTAAACACCTGCAGAATGGTCTCAGTCTGTCAAATTACACAAGAAACACTAAAAGTGTGAACTTACCAAGATTTCTGGCCCGAATTAATAACTTTACAAATGACAAAGGGATGTGTTGATATTTTTCCCCAAAATGTTTTTGTATGTGTATGGCTTTCTGTTGCCCATATAGCCCTCAATACCAGTCATTTAGTTACACTTTAAACTTTTGCTGTGGTGATCAATGTTCCTTCTGGAAAGATTTGTGTCAGCATTTATGGTGTTTTGAAGGCTATGTATTACTTATTTATGCAGAGGTGTTTGAATAGTGGTGGTGTATGTGTCCGCCAACCCTTAGGCTGAGCGTCCACTGGCACCGTAGTCGGACGACCGATGCGTTCATCCGACTATGGACGACGTCGACGAGGGTCTTCCAATGCAAGCGATCTGTCGGAACAACTATGGACGATCAGATGGATTTCAGGTGGAGTGCTGAGACTGCCAAAACCAGGATGAACTGGTTTTACATATAAAACGCAGTTCATTCTGCTTTTTTAAACACTGCAGTCCTTTGTGGGACAACGGGTGAGACAGATTACAAATATACATACAAGTACACACAGAACAGTAGCAGAGCGGACCCAAGAGCTTACAATCAACCAAGGAGCCTTCCCTGCCCTACCCCTCACCCCTACACAAACAGGGCTAGTCCCACACATCTCACATACATATAAATCAGGGATCTCAAACTCTGGCCCCACAGATGTATATTACCTACAAATCCCAGAATTCTTTGAATGCAATAAATGGCCAGAGATTAACCTCCCTGGCGGTATTCCCGAGTGTGACTCGGGGTTAAATTTCACTACCGCGAACGGTAACCCCGGGCCACACTCGGGCTGGATGTTTACTCACCTCCTCCTGGCTCCCTCGCTGTCCCTCGCAGTGTGATCGCGGCGAGCTGCTTCCTGGAAGGCTCCCTGCGAGTCACACAATGCAGGGGGGGGGGGGGGCGGGACTAGTAGCAAACTTAGAAAAATTGGATTCTACAGTGTAAAATGATAAGTGCAATGTTTATGAAGGGCCAATAGGTGGCAGTACAGGATAAGAAATAGACCATACATCCTCTCACCCTTGTTTTCAGACAGATTTCAGTGTGTTTTGTTGTATTTTATTGAATATCATTTATTTGCATTATTTTGGATAATTATTTTGGGGATAATAAATTATTATGTCGTGTTTCAAACTTTATCGGACTCCGTGTATTTACGATTTATTTTTTATTTATTATAAAGGATTTTACCAGTAAGGACTCTTGATTTCACGGATTTCAGTGCGTGATTCCTAATTATTACAGGCTAACTATGTACAAAAACACGTTTCCTTTAAAAAAAAATTGATACGCTTTTAGACACGAAATTTTGAAAAAATTAGACCGCCATGGAGGTTAATGGGAGGTGTAGTTCAGAAACATCTGGGGGGCCAGAGTTTGAGATCCCTGATATAGTTTATTTTAAATGCTTTTATAACTCCCCTGATCAGTTTCTCCACATCCATCTTCTCTGATCTGCTGAAATATATGCGATGCAAATGAGTGATTTGGTTCTGATCGCCCATCTGATGCCGTCTTTACCCGTCGCTGGAAGACAGGCGTCGGACGCAATGGACGATGGTCCATTCACCTGCATGTTGCTGGATCGGACGATATCTGATGATCGCACCATCGCACAAATAGGGTGCCAGTGGACGCCCAGCCTTAGGTTTCACTGCAGTTACTGCTTGTTGACAGCGACATCCTAATGGCTTACAATTTTTCCAGGTGTTGTAGCATGTGCTTGCTGTGCCATTTCTAGTTGTGTTTATGTGTGGTTTAAATTTCACATCAGTTTTTAATGAATAGATTTTTAAGTTTCAGCACAGGGTTGTTTATTCCAAATCCTCCAACCTTAGGAGCTTCTGTCCGAATTGCATTTTTTTTCAGGTTTCTGCTGTATAGCAGCATGACCTTTTTAGGTTGTGTTGCGGAGTTACTTTTGCTGAATAGAAGTTGTGTTTATGTTTGCGTATTGTTTTATCAGTGTTTTGAGAATTCTTGTAAAATAAACAAGGCCATGAGTTAAAGTTCTCAAACACTTTGTCCCTTTTTTGTTGCAGGGTTTCTATGCTTCTGGTTTATTGAATGGGAATAAAACATGTCATCACCATTTGGACCTTTGCATGGGTGATCTGCTATTGGACCAAGCTTGTTTCACTTTGACAAGTTAAGGCTGGAAGCTCAACAGCCTGAGAAGTTGAGCAGTACAGAAAGTGGAGCCTGTGTAACATTGAGTCTGTCATGGATTTGGACTTTTTCAAGGATTTATTTTTGACGCACAATCTTTGGTTTTCTAGAAATCTTGCGCCTTTTTCTAATTAAAAGATATAATGGGAAAAAAAGTATTACTTGAAATGTTTTTGTTGCAACTTTGCATTAAAATGACTTTCAAGGAATGGTTTTGTAATCTTTGTTCCATATTCGCTTGTATTTTATGTTTGGCTAATCTTCAAATTAGACATTTAGTGTCTCTTCTTCTCCCCCCCCCCCCCCTTCAGGATACCTGGATGTATTCGTTTGGAAGCATGGCTGCTGTTGAAGTTAATGGTGAAGTGTAGCTTTTTGTACTGAAATGTGTGGTTCTGTTCTAAAGATCATATTTTATAGGATCCAGCGGTCGTCTTTCCTTCCAGTATATTTTTGTTCATGTGTTGTTCTTCCGAGTTTGTTACCTGACATTGCACAAAGGAAGATTTAGAACTTGATGTACAGTTTCAAGAAAAAGTATGTGAACCCTTTGGGATTACGTGGAGGTTTTTGCATGAACTGGTCATAAAATGTGCTCTGATCTTCATCTAAGTCACAACAATTTGAAAAACAGTCTGCTTAAAATACAACAAACATGTTTTCATGTTTTTATTGAACAGAACATGTAAACATTCACAGTGTAGGGTGGAAAAAGTATGTGAACCTTTGGACTTAATAACCGATTGACCCTCCTTTTGGCAGCAATAACCTCAGCCAAACATTTCCTATAGTTGCAGATCAGACCTGCACAATGATCTGGAGTAATTTTGGACCACTCCTCTTCACAAAACTGTTTCAGTGTAGCAATATTCTTGGGATGTCTGGTGTAAATCGCTCTCTTAAGGTCATGCCACAGCATTTCAATCGGGTTGAGGTCAGGATTCTGACTGGGCCACTCCAGAAGGCGTATTTTGTTTTGTTGAAGCCATTCTTTTGTTGAATTACTTGTATGCTTTGGGTCATTGTCCTGTTGCATCACCCATCCTCTGCGGAGCTTCAGTTGGCGGACAGATGGTCTTACGTTTTCCTGCAAAATGTCTTGATAAACTCTGGAATTCATTTTTCCATCAATGCCAGCAATCCGTCCAGGCCCTGAGGCAGCAAAGCAGCCCCAAACCATGATGCTCCCTCCGCCATGTTTTACAGTGGGGATGAGGTTTTGATGTTGGTGTGCTGTGCCTTTTATTCTCCACACATAGTGTTGTGTGTTTTTCGAAATAACTCTATTTTGGTTTCATCTGTCCACAGAATATTTTGCCAGTAGTGCTGTGGAACATCCAGGTGCTCTTTAGCAAACTTCAAACGTGCTGCAATATTCTTTTTGGACAGCAATGGCTTCCTCTGTGGTGTCCACCCATGTACTCCATTCTTGTTTAGTGTTTTCCTTATTGTAGATGTGTCAACAAAAATGTTAGCATGTGCCAGGGATTTCTGTAAGTCTTTAGCTGACACTCTAGGATTCTTCTTTACCTCATTAAGCATTCTGCGCTGTGCTCTTGCAGTCATCTTTACAGGACGACCACGCCTAGGGAGAGTAGCAACAGTGCTGAACTTTCTCCATTTGTAGACAGTCTGTCTTACCGTGGACACATGAACATCAAGGCTTTTGGAGATACTTTTGTAACCCTTTCCAGCTTCATGCAAGTCAACAATTCTTGATCGTAGGTCTTCTGAGAGCTCTTTTCTGCGAGGCATGGTTCACATCAAGCAGTGCTTCTTGAAACCAGTAAACCCAAAACTGGTGTGTGTTTTTAAAGGGCAGGACAGCTTTCAGCAACACATCCAATAATATCACACTGATTGGACTCAAGGTTGGCTCTCTCCTGGCTCCAATTAGCTCTTGGAGAAGTCATTAGGCTAGGGGTTCACATACTTTTCCCACCCTGCACTGTGAATGTTTACATGTTCTGTTCAATAAACACATGAAAACATATAATGTTTGTCTTGTATTATTTTAAGCAGCCTGTGTTTTTTTCAAATTGCACTGACTTGGATGAAGATTAGAGCACATTTTATGACCAATTCATGCAAAACTCCAAGTAATCCCAAAGGGTTCACATACTTTTTCGTGCCTCTGTATATGTGTGTGTGTATATTTATACACGTTGTATGTAAAAATAGTCAATTGGGGGGGAGTGTTTGTGAAAAATGTGTCGACTTTCCACGTCCTTTTACCCCCCCGGCTTGATCCCCCTGCCACCATCATACTCTCCCGTGGGCTTTGCACAATGAGGGAAACTGCAATGCTGCGTATGATTGGCCCTCTGTGGTGTTCAATCCTATTGTAGCTACCACAGTCGGCCTGTTTGGCGGTTATGCGCATTACTCATGTGCTTGTAGGGTGATGTGACACATTGTGATATTTTCCTCACGCTGGGTATTATTCCTGTAATGCTCATATCATGTAATAGTGAAACTCTGCGATTGTTTATACGTTTTTAATTCCAGGTGATCAGTGAAGAGGTTTGAGTAATAGACGTTACATTTCTCTCCTCTATGCAGAGCGTCATCTCGCCAAATGCAGGGTAATGCCACAACTCTGCACTCTCAAAAAGATTGTACTTCTGATTGGCATTTAGTCTATTGCAGGGACGTCTGACTCCGGACCACAGATGTTTATGGCCTACAATTCCCAGAATTCTTTGCATTAGGTGGTGAAAGAGTCATGGGAGTTGTAGTTCAGCCCCACCCCCAGATGTTGCTGTAGTTTGACACAACTGGTTTATAGGGTTAAAATATGTCCTAAGCAACAGGTACATGCTATATGTTTACCTAACTTTGCTGGTAAGTATGTGTCAGGACTGCTTGCAAAACCTTTGGAGCCCCTCACTGTCAGTGTCAGGGCCCACCCCTTCCCTCAGCTGTCCATTTCAGTAAACGCATTAAAAATAAAACCTTTAGCCCACTCTACGGATTACCTTCTTTTAAAGGGATTGGGTTTAATCCAGGGGGGTAAAACCTGTTTCCTGGTGGGACGGCAATTGGTCTGCTGCTATTCCTTTTGCAGACTGTATTAAACGCTCCCTCATTGAGTCTGACTGCTCTTACCGGCCTCAGATGCTGCGTCCCACCGAGAAATCCTGGGTGGCACGGAGCGAACCTTACACCTGTGGCACTTAGACAAGCTGCATATGATTTGGCAAAGGCCAGGGCACCTTGGAACTGCTGAGCCCTTGAACATTTCATGGACTGTCACCTCCCAGATGACCTTATTGTACAGATGAAACGAAAACCTGTTGCTATGCTTGATTTAATGAATGAAAAACGCTTTTATTTTTTATTAAATATTTTCTAAGACCATTGTTGTGTCGATGTGCAGGGTTACCTTGGCCATATCCTGGATGGATCGGAAATGGCAAGAACTGGCCCTACGACCAGCCAGATGTCACCGCCTACTATGTTGTATCATGGATCATAGGCGCAAAACAGTATCACGACTTGGCTATTGACTATGTTGGGGTGAGTCAAACTTTCTGCATCTCTGCTTTTAATTCACCAAAAGTAAAATTGGGGACAATTGGCTTGAAGTTTGTTATTTATTTAGTTATTTATAAAGGATTTTACCAGGAAGGACACATTGAGATTTCAACTCGGTTTTAAGTATGTCCTGGGTTCAAGAACATTGAGTTGTTGAAGAAATACAAAGTAATAAAATGCAAGATATTAACACAAATCTACAGATTAACAGAAAATAAATATGTAGGAAATAGTCACTATGTTACATGTTTACAGGTGCATTCTGTATATAGTTACTATGTTCACATGTTGTTTTTTTTTTGGGGGGGGTTTGAGAGAGGATTTTACCAGGAAGGATACATTGAGATTTCTCGTGTTTTCAAGTATGTCCTGGGTGGCGAGTATGTACCGTTGGGTGTCTTGCCCAAGGACACTTACTGGAGAGGTTGCTCGCTGGGATCGAACCCATGACTCCACAGGCTCTCTCCATGCAGAGCAGTGACATTACCTCTACTCCACCCAGCAGGAGCATTCTGTATATAGTCACTATGTTACATGTTTACAGGTGCATTCTGTATTGAGGTATGTTAATAGAGAACTCTTAAGTGACTTTAGACTGGGGGAAGATTTGATGGAGGTTATTCCAGAACTGTGGTGCTCTGTAGGAAAATGAGGATCGAGCCACTTTCTTTTTGTATTGTGGTATTGTATCGGAGTTTGTAGGATGAGGGAAGCAGCCTATTCAGGTAGGGTGGTAGCTTCCCAGATAAGCTCTTAAACACCAGGTTGGAAAGGTGAAGGGTGCGTCTAGATTCCAGCGATGGCCAGTTTAGTTCTTTTAACATGTCACAATGGTGGGTCATTGTGACAAAACGGCCGCCCCAATGTTTATTTGCAAGTATTTTGCTTTAGAGTTTATTGTCTCTGTATATAGTGTAGAGTGTGTGTGATGTGCTATGCTGTTGTCAAAGTGTGTATCTGTATGTTACAGTTATGTTATGTTATATTTTGCACTCACTAAACGGTAGGAGAGGACCCTTGATCAAGAGCTTGCACTCTAAGCTCCTCTGTTTCCCTCTCTATAAGAAGACTCCTTTGTTCCCCTAGCCCCAGCACACTGTTTAGAGAAGACGCACGTGTAAACATTCCATTGTGTTGAATGTCTTTTCTATTAACCAGTGGCTGGAGCCTGTTATCTGTAATGTATTCTGGAAGGGAGGGGGTTGTCTCACCTGTGTGTATTTGAAATAAAGAAGCATTCTCCATTTGGATTTTGAATGAGCAACATCTCTTCATACAGTTTACGTGTCGTCTATACTGTATCGGGATACAAGCTCCGTCTTTTATACAGCGGAAAGGGGCGCCTGGGATACTAGGATCCGTAACACTGGTGGCAGCGGTGGGATTGCCCTTTCCAGCTGGAGGAGCTGGAGACCAAAAGCTCGAGTGTGTGTAGACCAGAGCGAGTTGGAGATTCTCGGAGGTACGGAGACACCTCAGTAAATATGGACCGAACCCCAGCATGGACCTGTTTCAGAGAGTGTGGACAGAGGTCTGCATTTTGCAGCAAAAGAAAGCGGAGTAAAAGTGGACTTATTCTGGCCCTCAGTGGAAGAAGCTGCGGTTTTCCCCACTGCGTATGGAAGCTATGAGGCAGCTGGCGATGGAAGGCACTCCAGAGGTTGTGGTGAAGGAGCTTTCTGCCACCACAGAGGAAGAGTTGGCATTCGGGCAGAGAGTTACGGATTTCTGTCCTCAATCTGCTGGCCCAGATTTCTGGGGAAAGGAGGAGAACCACATGCTCACACAGGTGTCCAAGGAACCTGCAGCCATCTCCTTCAGCTAAAGAGCGAGCCTCAGGTAGGGGAGGCAGTTGGCCTCACTCCCCAGTGGCAGAGTTTACCCCGGGAAGAGAATACATGTGGTACTTCTCCACAGCGGAAGATGGAGCTCCAGCGTGAGGGTGAGGATGGCTCTTCTCCCAGCAACAGGATGCTGCTGACCCCCCCCCTTTCCCAGATGGTGGAGGATTCCTGTTGGGGGATTGTAGATGAGACTATGGATTCCAAGTGTGTGCCCTCTGGGTGCTGGGCAGTTGGCGCAAATCCCCAACCATTGACTGTGGAGACACCAGCCACCCCACATTCTCTCCAGCAGCAGCAACATCCTACAGAAGATGCCGGGGTCTGCTGGGTGAGTGACTTGTGCTCAGTTGTAACATTTTATTGACATTTCTGTAGCAGTGAGAAGCTACCAAGTTGCCGGTCCCAGGCAAAAGTGCACCCCTTGGGGATTGAGGGAATTGCTGTGGGGTGGGTTCCTTTTGAATGTTTGGGAGGGGGGGATTTTATTATTATTATTCTTTATTTATAAAGCGCCAGCATATTCCGCAGCGCTGTACAATAAGCACAGTATAGACAGGGTTACAATACATTGAACAACATTTGACAAACAGTACAGGAGGAGATGAGGGCCCTATTCCCGTAGGAACTCACAATCTAGGAGGGTTGGGTTGGAAACAGGAGGAGAGGACTGTAAGGTGAGAGTGATTGATGGTTGCGTCAGTGAGTTGGGTGGTAGGCTTCCCTAAATAGGAATGTTTTCAGGGAGCGTTTGAAGGAAGAGAAGTTAGGGGAAAGTCTGACAGTACGAGGGAGAGCGTTCCAGAGAGTGGGGGCTGCGCGTGAGAAATCCTGCAGTCTATCATGGGAAGAGGTGATGCGGGGAGAAGCTAGGCGCAGGTCACTGTTTGACCTTAGGGAGCGGGCTGGGGTGTATTTGGTGATTAGTGAGGACAGGTAGTGGGGAGCTGAGTTAGTGAGGGTTTTGTAGGTAAGGATAAGGATTTTGAACTTAATTCTGCAGTGGATGGGGAGCCAGTGAAGGGACTCGCAGAGGGGAGCGGCAGAGACAGAGCGGCGGGTGAGGTGAATTAGCCTGGCGGAGGCGTTCAGGATGGATTGTAGGGGGGAGAGGCGGGACAGAGGGAGGCCAGATAAGAGATTATTGCAATAGTCGAGTCGGGAGATTACCAGGGCGTGTATGAGTTGTTTTGTGGTGACAGCGGTAAGAAATGGCCGAATTCTGGAAATATTACGCAGTTGGTATCGGCAGGAGGTGGAAAGAGACTTGATGTGGGGGATGAAGGAAAGAGCAGAGTCGAGTGTAACTCCAAGGCAGCGAACTTGGTTTGATGGGGAGATGGTGATACCCTCCACCGTGATAGAGAAGTCAGGAGGTGGTGAGGCATTGGAGGGAGGAATAAGTAGGAGTTCAGTCTTTGACATGTTGATCTTTAGGTGGTGGGAGGCCATCCAGGAGGAGATGCCAGATAAACAGTCACTGACTTTTGAAAGGACAGGGGGAGAGAGATCAGGGGTAGAGAGGTAGATCTGAGTGTCATCAGCGTAGAGGTGGTAATTAAAGCCAAAGCTGTTGATGATTTTGCCCAGAGAGGAGGTGTAGATGGAAAAGAGCAGAGGACCAAGGACAGATCCTTGAGGTACGCCAACAGATAGAGGCAATGAGGAGGAGGAGGAGTTACCAGCAAAGGACACACAGAAGGACCTGTTGGATAAATAGGAGTCAACCCAAGCAAGTGCAGTGTCACCGAGACCCAGAGAGTTGAGGGTCTGTAGAAGGAGGGGGTGGTCAACAGTGTCAAAAGCAGCCGAGAGGTCAAGCAGGATGAGAATAGAATAGTGGCCATGTTTTTTAGCAGTTAGGAGGTCGTTGGGGACTTTGGTGAGGGCAGTTTCAGTTGAGTGTAGGGGACAGAAGCCAGATTGCAGGGGGTCAAGTAGGGAATTGGAGGACAGGAAGAGGGAGAGGCGGTTGAAGACTAGTTTTTCTAAGAGCTTTGATGTGAAGGGAAGCTGTGATACAGGGCGGTAATTGGATGGAGAGTTGGGATCTAGGGATGGTTTCTTTAGTAAAGGGGTAACTAGAGCGTGTTTGAAGGCAGATGGAAAGGAGCCAGTGGAGAGAGATAGGTTGAAGATGTGTGTGAGAGCAGGGGTGAGGGAGGAGGAGTGGGGAGGAATTAGATGTGTGGGAATGGGGTCGAGCGGGCACATGGTGAGATGTGAGGAGGACAATAAGGAATTGACTTCCTCCTCAGTGGCTGGGAGGAAGTGGCAGAGGGGACCTGTGGGAGTGGAAGTGGCAGATAACTATCTTGTGTTGGGATGTTGCTTCTGCTAGTTAAAGTTTTACTGAGGAAGTAGTCTGCCAGGTCTTGAGCGCTGAAGGCAGCTGTGGGGGGAGGTGCAGGTGGGTAGAGGAGGGTGTTGAAGGTGGATCAGAGCCGTTTAGGGTTGGAGGACAGCGTAGATATAAGAGATGAGAAGGAGGATTGTTTGACCAAGTGGAGGGCAGAAGTGTATGACCAGAGAATAAACTTGAAGTGAACAAAATCACTTTGTTTGATTTCAGGGTGCCCGTTAGTGAACATTTTATGTCTGTGGTTTGTGGTGGCCTGTTGCCTGGCACACTTGACAAGAGGGGTGGCTTGCCTCTTACCCCGGGACTATGGACCCACAACCCTGCAGCGACCGTCAGACCCCACTGATGGTGCTTGTGCGGCAGCACCCTGGAACTTTACAAATGGTGCAGCAAAGGGACAGGTCTTGTCAGTGGCAAGCGATCCGTTGGGATCAAAGCTCGCCCTGACACTCTGGAATGGGGGACATATGTGACAAAACGGACGCCCCAATGTTTATTTGCAAGTATTTTGCTTTACAGTTTGTCTCTGTATATAGTGTAGATCTGTATGTTACAGTTATAAGTTGTTATATTTTGCACTCCCTAAACAGGAGAGGACCCTTGCTCAAGAGCTTGCACTCTAACCTCCTGTGTTTCACTCTGTAAAATGACTTTGTTCCCCTCTCCGCATATTGTAGACCTACTGTTTCCCTCTAGTCTCAGCACACTGTTTGGAGAAGAAGCATGTGTAAACATTCCATTGTGTTGAATGTCTTTTCTATTGTCCAGTGGCTGGAGCCTGTTATCTGTAATGTATTCTGGAAGGGAGGGGGTTGTCTCACCTGTGTGCATTTGAAATAAAGAAGCATTCTCCATTTGGATTTTTAATGAGCAACATCTCTTCATACAGTTTACGTGTCGTCTATACTGTATCTGGACCCAAGCTCCGTCTTATACAACGGAAAGGGGCGCCTGGGATACTAGGATCCGTAACAGTCATAAAGTTACATTGTAGCACAAAGCGGCAGAATGAGTTCTACAATGTAGTAAGTTTCTGGAGGTGTGTTTGCGGGGCAGCTGAATACACTACATCTCCGTATTCAATAGCTGGCATAAGCATTTGTTGTAAAATCTGCTTTCTTACTGCGGGGCTCAAGCAGGATTTGTTTCTGTACAGGGCACCTAGTTTGGGGTAAAGTTTAGATGAGAGTTTTTCGATGTGGGGGCCAAAGGATAGATTTGGGTCTAACCACATACCTAGATATTTGAGAGAAGTGCCTGTGGTTAGGCTTGCACCGATGCCGATACCGGGTACTGCAGGAGTACTTGGAACTCGTGCAGTGCCCCCGATATTTCCCCCGATACAGGAAGCGGGCATCCGAGAGGCTGGGGCAGCTGTCTGAATGCTCTATTGGCATTCGGACAGGCCCTGCAGCTGCTCTCCGCGTTCATACTTACCTTCCTGAGCGACGCCGGTAAAGTTTCCGCGCGTGCGCTCGTTGGAAGGCCCCCACCCTTGATCATGTGGGAGTCCCACGTGATTGTGGCTGGGGGCCTTCCAACAAGCGCAGTTGCAAAGACTTTGCCAGCGTCGCTCAGGAAGGTAAGTATGAACACTGAGAGCAGCTGCAGGGCCTGTTCGAATGCCGATAGGGCGGCTGTCCGAATGCTCTAATGTGTAATATATTACACATACACACACAGAGCTGGGGGGGCATAATCCATGAGAGCTGGGGGGGCATAATCCATGAGAGCTGGGGGGGCATAATCCATGAGAGCTGGGGGGGCATAATCCATGAGAGCTGGGGGGGCAATATCCAAGAGAGCTGGGGGGGGGGCAATATCCAAGAGAGCTGGGGGGGCATATCCATGAGAGCTGGGGGGGCATATCCCATGAGAGCTGGGGGCATTTTTATGTGAGGTATGTTCTTATTGGAAAGTGTTCACATGACATAAAATAAAAGTATCGGTACTCGGTATCGGTGAGTACTTTAAAAAAAGTATCGGTACTCATACTCGGTCTTTAAAAAGTGGTATCGGTGCATCCCTAGTCAGCGTGCCATTTGGTCTTGTCCTGAGCCATAGATGGGGTGTTTGCCATTTCTGTAGTTTAGGTTTTGTTCCAAAGAGTATCGTAACAGTTTTGTCAGTATTTAGAAAACGTTTGTTGTGTTTGATCCACTTTTCTATCTCTGTGAATGGTTCTTGCAGCACGGCCTCCAGCTATGGGAGATTTGGTTTGCAGGTATAGATTACAGTGTTGTCTGCATAAATGTGTACAGTTGAGGCTTTGCAGACATTGGACAGATCATTTATGAATATCATGAATAGCAGGGGGCCGAGTATAGAGCCTTGAGGTACACCGCATGTGACTGGGAGGAGGAGGGAGGAGCTGTCAGAAATGGACACATATTGCGACCGATCAGATACATGTGATTTGAACCCAGGTTAGCGCGCAATCACAATACCAGAGTTTTTACGTTTTTGTAATAGGATGCCATGGTCTACTGTGTCAAAGGCCTTGGCAAAATCAAGAAAGATGGCTCCGGTTAGGTTACCTTGTTCCATGCCAGCTTGGATATCATTACAAACTTTTAAAAGTTGTAATTGAATGATTTGGACAAAAGCCTGATTGATCTGGGGTTAAATAGTTCCGATACTGATAATAATCACGTAATTGAGTGTAGACACATTTTTCCAGAATTACAGGGAGCAGTGATATCGGGTGGTAGTTGGATACCAAAGTATTGTCTCCACTTTTATGGATAGGTACCACCCTTGCAGTCTTCCAGAGTTTGGGTATGTATCCAGTTGCCAGTGATTCATTGATTAGGGTTGTGACAGGTTTTGCAATTCCCGGCGCACTGATTTTCAGCAGCATTGCTGGGATTTGATCAGGTCCAGACTGGTATTTCATTTTTTGGTTATGGAGAAGTTTAGTAACTACACTGACGGGCACTGGTCTAAAACAGAATTTATCTGCGTTACAGGGTCTTTGCACAGCTGGTGGGGCCTGACATGTGTGCGGCCTTTCTGATTGCGTGTCATTTCCTATTTTAGCAATCAAGGTGGTGGCGCATCCAACAAAATAATTACTAAAGGCATTTGCTACATCTAGGGGGTGTTGTACGGTTTGGTTGTTTACTTTGACAGCAGCCGGTTGGCAGTGGATGGGAGTGATTGTATGTTACTTATGATTTTCCAAAAATTTCTAGGGTTTGATAGGTTATTGTTTAAATTTTCATCAAAGTATTTAGCTTTAGCCATTTTTGTTTTGTGCATGAATTCCGCCGTTTTCGGTATTCAGTGATCGTTCATGGAACCAGTACTCTTGAAATTTGACTCCAGCGAGTCTCTAAACTGGCACATTTGCGTGTGGTCAGCCAGTGGAGATGGGCCCCTTTTACTCGCACTTTACGTAGCGGGGCATGGGAATTCCAGACTTGCAGTAGCTCAGACTTCCTTTTAAGTTGACCATAATTCACATTTTGATGTGTGTTTTGTATTTTATGATACCACCGCACACATTCCTCGCAGTCTGTTTCTGTCTTACTAGAATTAGCTACTAAACAATTGCGTTTGTGTTTTATTTTATTGTATGTTTAGATGAGGAATATTTTAACTCGGTTAATTGTGTTTTTTCATGTTCTGCTGATATCTTGAGTTTACTTCCACCTAAAAAACATTGTACGCGTCTGTCCCTTTCTTAATCCAGACTCTACTAAAATGCTTGTCTACACTCTTATTATTTCCTGCCTTGACGATTGTAACCTCCTTCTCTCTGACTTTAAGAGATCCCAGATTCTCCCTCTGCAGTCTGTGTATGCCTTTGCCAGGCTCAAACACCTCACCTCCTGCACCTCTAACACCTCACCCCTTTGTCAATCTCTACACTGGCTCCCTGTTTCCTTTTATAATCCATTTCAAAATACTGGTGCTCATCTACAAAGCTCTCCATAACCGCGTCCCTAACCTACATCTCCTCCCTTATTAGCAGGTACATCCCATCCTGACCACGTCGCTCTGCCAATGATCTGATGCTATCAGTTCCTCATACCTGCACCCCCAACTCCTGCCTTCAAGACTTCTCTCGAGCTGCCCAGTTTCTATGGAACTCCCTCCCCCGCAATATTAGACTCTCCCTGTCTCTCCAGTCCTTCAAGAAGTCTCTGAAAACACATTACTTTAGATAAGCCTATCGGCTCACTCCATGATCCCCCCCCACTGTTATTTCCTGCTCCTCTTCCCAGTCAACCCTCCTGCAACCCGCTGCTTCACTCACCCTATTCATCCTCACCTAATGGGTCACCCCTCCTTAGATTGTAAGCTCTTGAGCAGGGTCTTCTCTCCTATTTTTCCGTGTGTGTAAAGTGTATGTATATTTGTTATTCTGTCTCTCCCATTGTACATCGCTAAGGAATTTGATGGCGCTTTATAAATACTCGTAACTGTAACTATCACGCTGACCCTTTTCTGTGCGAGCATCTTGACCTCTTGTTGTGTGGGAGTAAAAGGCATCAATATGTAAAAACAGGAAATAAACAGCTGAGTGTTCAGCAAAAAATATTTCATGTTGCCGGTAGACATGTGCACAGCACAAAATTTCGTTTTGAACTAATGGATTAGTACTAAAATGCAATTTATTTAGTTGCTAAAGAAATTCGTTTTCAGTTCTTTAGTATGAAAACTAATTTCTTTCATCCGAAAACCAGTGGATACAATTACTATTGTAGTGGTTCCTCAGAGGGCTGAGATCGCTGCTTGGTACAGTATCTCTCACTCTCAGCACAATGTGGCAGGCAAAGCTGTTACAGTAACTGCTGCTCATCACAGCGCTCAGAGTTTCAGTAAAACTAGGAAATAATATTTTTATATATGAGGTTATAACAATATTATTTCCTTGTTTTACTGAAACTCTGAGCGCTGTTACAGTCAGTTACTGTAACAGCTGAGCCTGATACATTGTACTGAGAGATAATATAACAAGCAGTCAATCTCAGCACTCAGTCACTGGATTTAAAGGTTTAAAAAAGAGGCTCCTCTCTGTATAATGTATAGAAAATCCTCCTGCATTACTAATACCCCTCTCTGTATAATGTAGATAACATCCTCCTGCATTAATTAATACCCCTCTCTGTATAATGTATACAACATCCACCTGCATTAATTAATACCCCTCTCTGTATAATGTATAGAACACCCTCCTGAATTAATGTCCTTCGCTGTATAGAACATCGTCCTCAATTTATACATTTCTCTGTATAATTTATAGAACATCCTCCTGCATTAATACCCCTCTCTGTATAATGTATAGAACATCCTCCTGCATTATTTAATGCCCCCTCTGTATAGAACATCCTACTCAGTAGGACCTACTGCATTGGCATGTGGAGGGTGCAGAACTTCGGAATGCAATGCTTATCCAGCACAGGAGAGGGAACTTTTACTTAAACTTTGCATCTCTGTGGGGGAGAGAGACAGGAATATAAAAGCAGGGGAGAGGGCAAATATTAACGTAAATCGGTCTGAAAGCTCAGAGAAGAGATGACTGGTGCAAATTTATTTTTATACTAAAATAAAGCACTTTAAATCCAGGGAAAACATTCAAATAAATCACACTGACCGCTCACAATGACAGAGTAACTGTGAGTTGGATACTAAATGTATCAGACGTAAAAAAAACTTTATAAACAAGCAGCACTGGGAGAGGAGAGGGACTTTATATAAAATGTGTATTATAGATGAGGAAAGGGGGATAGTGCTCCTGGATAATATAAAATGTATCAGACCTAAGCCCCTATTATGCAGAGCGGGAGGGGAGATAACACACATTTTATAAAGTCCCTCTCTTCTCCAGTGCTGCTTGTTATAAAGGTTTTTTTACTATCCAGCCCTCCTCTGTCATTAGCTTTCAGTGTGATTTATTTGAATTTTTTTCATTCTCCAGCTGCTTTTATCATCTTGTCTGTCTCATAGACATGCAAGGGTTAAGTAAAGGTTTCCTCTCCTGTGCTGGCTGTCTGTGCTGCGAGTGAGTATTCTGGATCTCTATCGCTGTCAGATTTTCAGGTAGGGGTCGGGAAGGATTACGCATACAAAACTTTTTTGTAGCTTTGCAATGTTGCGTTCTTCATTGCTGGTCTCCTTCAATATGTAATATTACGAAAAGGACAAACTAAAATGTAGTGCATTTTATTTTAGTTTCTTTCGTTTTTTGTACTGAGCAGTTTCGTATCTCTTGAGTCATACTAAAACTAAATTATCCCAAAATTCGGACTAAATCGTTTTAGTACTAAAACGAATGCACATGTCTAGTTGCCGGTACCGTGAACTAAGCTCTATCTACAGTCAGGTCCAGAAATATTGGGACATCGACACAATTCTAACATCTTTGGCTCTATACACCACCACAATGGAGTTGGAATGAAACAAACACAATGTGCTTTAACTGCAGACTGTCAGCTTTAATTTGAGGGTATGTACATCCAACTCAGGTGAACGGTGTAGGACTTACAGCAGTTTGCAGATGTGCCTCCCACTTGTTAAGGGACCAAAGGTAATGGGACAGAATAATAATCATAAATCAAACTTTCCCTTCTTAATACTTGTTGCAAATCCTTTGCAGTCAATCGCAGCCTGAAGTCTGGAACGCATAGACATCACCAGATGCTGGGTTTCATCCCTGGTGATGCTCTGCCAGGCCTCTACTGCAACGGTCTTCAGTTCCTGCTTGTTCTTGGGGCATTTTCCCTTCCGTTTTGTCTTCAGCAGGTGAAATGCATGCTCAATGGAATTCAGGTCAGGTGATAGACTTGGCCATTGTATAACGTTCCACTTCTGTTCCTTCAAAAACGCTTTGGTTGCTTTTGCAGTATGCTTTGGGTCATTGTCCATCTGCACTGTGAAGCGCCGTCCAATGAGTTCTGCAGCATTTGGCTGAATGTGAGCAGATAATATTCCCCGAAACACTTTAGAATTCATCCTGCTGCTTTTGTCAGCAGTCACATAATCAATAAATACACGAGAACCAGTTCCATTGGCAGCTTTACATGCCAACGCCATGACCCTACCACCACCATGCTTCACTGATGAGGTGGTATGCTTAGGATCATGAGCAGTTCCTTTCCTTCTCCATACTCTTCTCTTCCCATCACTCTGGTACAAGTTGATCTTGGTCTCATCTGTCCATAGGATCTGGTTCCAGAACTGTGAAGGCTTTGTTAGGTGTTGTATGGCAAACTCTAATCTGGCCTTCCTGTTTTTGAGGCTCACCAATGGTTTACATCTTGTGGTGAACCCTCTGTATTCACTCTGGTGAAGTTTTCTCTTGATTGTTGACTTTGACACACTTGCACCTACCTCCTGGAGAGTGTTCTTGATCTGGCCAACTGCTGTGAAGGGTGTTTTCTTCACCAGGGAAAGAATTCTTCGGTCTTCCACCACAGTTGTTTTCCGTGGTCTCCCGGATCTTTTGGTGTTGCTGAGCTCACCGGTGCGTTCCTTCGTTTTGAGAATGTTCCAAACAGTTGTTTTGGCCACGCCTAATGTTCTTGCTATCTCTCTGATGGGTTTGTTTTGTTTCTTCAGCCTAATGATGGCTTGCTTCACTGATAGTCACAGCTCTTTGGATCTCATCTTGAGAGTTGACAGCAACAGATTCCAAATGCAAATAGCACACTTGAAATGAACTCTGGGCCTTTTATCTGCACATTGTAATTGGGGTAATGAGGGAATATCACACACCTGGCCATGGAACAGCTGAGAAGCCAATTGTCCCATTACCTTTGGTCCTTGACAAGTGGGAGGCACATCTGCAAACTGCTGTAAGTGCTACGCCGTTCACCTGAGTTGGATGTACATACCCTCAAAATAAAGCTGACAGTCTGCAGTTAAAGCACATTGTGTTTGTTTCATTCAAACTTCATTGTGGTGGTGTATAGAGCCAAAGATGTTAGAATTGTGTAGATGTCCCAATATTTCTGGACCTGACTGTATATGACCAAGAGACCTTGATTTTTCTTTTTTTTTTCTTTTTATGATTACTCTGCAGCTGTTATTCACTTCCCTTCAAGGCATTGTTTCGCCTCGATGATAGAATGCTGATTTCGCACCTTTGTTTACTGATATTTTGTGCTGTTTCTGGGAGTAATGACTTGTTTTGTGTGCTTCGCATGGTGCCTTGCAGCTGTATTTATTTCTAAAACCAATAAAATTGTGTTATGAAAAAAAAACCTTTTTTTTCATGTTTCATGTGTCCATCTATTACAAACATAGTGCTAAAGCGGGGACGCTGACTGGTAAAACCTGTGCCTGCAGGTTTCCCCGTAGCCTTCTCATTTTAGCGTGATATTCCAGGGCAGGAGATACCTCCAGCACCTTGCCCTGGAACGCAGCACTAACCGGTGGGATACGCGCGGTAGCGTTTCCAAACCACCCCAAGTATTACCTCCCTGGAGTCAATAGGATTCTTTGGAGGGTTGCGATGCTGGGCCGTGAGCCTTGCGTGAGGGAGACTGGGAACTATTTGTACGATTGCGACTCGCACCTGGAAGTGGCTGACCTCTTGGATGTCAGCCAAGGCTCCTGGTCATACCCCACTCACCCACTGACGTCGTCACCGTATGTGTGATGAAGTCAGTCGGCCAGTTACCCCCCTAGCTGCCAAGTGGAGCTAGGGGAAACGTTTGGATCCCTGTATCTCCCGATCCGTGGCAGCTAGAGGGTCATGGCCTTTCCAATGGTACCAAACGTCTAAATTTTGTCCTGAGATTAGAAATACCCAACAGGTCTATTCAAAGAAAAGTGAAAATCAGGAGAATTGGCAGGAGAAGAGAACAATCTAGACCAAATAGCCGATTTGGAAAGGGAGATAAATGGGAGAAGTTTTCTGGTTTGGCTATTTTGACCTAGAAATTTCACTTCTCCAGTCATTTTCCTGAGTTTCACCAATCTCTGAATAGACCTGTATTTATCTGGGGTCTTTTTTGGAGGTTGTAGATTTTGGGGATTACATTTTGAAAAAGTGTGTTTTTTCTTTCTATTTGTATCGTATTTCATTTTTTTATAGTAAATTATATTATGATATGGAAATAATGGTATCTTTTTAAAAGTTCCTTTAATGATGAGAAAAATGGTATATAATATGTGTGGGTTCCATAAACGAGTAAGAGGAAAATTAGACCTACACAGAGACACTGAAGAAATGTAAAAACTGCAGTGGGCACTTTCGGACTCACAATCGTAAAACTGCCCGGTCACTAAGGGGTTAAATGATTGATTTTGCAAATGTGGAATCGGTTAGCAATAGCTCTTAGCGGTAGCAAAAATTTTGGCTTTTGGTAATAAGCGCTAGCACTTTAATGCCTGATACTTATCCGAACGATAATTACGGATTACGCTCCCCATATCAAGTATAGAATGCGCAAAGTTCAGTAACCTCGCGCAAGCTGGCACAAAAAACAATGCGATAAAGGGTAGCGTCAGGAATGTATGTGTTAAAGTCGCTTATCCTAGTGCTTACATATCCTATCGTTGGCGTTCTCTATGGAATGGTGTCCTGGGTGTTTGTTTTTAGACTGTCATTGGCCTCCACTGCACCCAGTAAGGCTTTACCCCCTTTCATTATCGAAGACTTTTTGTTGAGATAAGGATAACGTTCACTTGAAACATGGGATGAGCAGTTAACACTTAAATGTAGAGCAAAGTAGCAATTTTGAATACAAATTGTGTTTCTGAGTTGGCTAAAAGGTTAAAATAAGGCCTATTGCTTTTTGATTCCATGTGACTTTACTTTTATTCATAATAAAAAAAAAATTAAAATTAATAAAAATAATATGGCATATTGCACAGTTTAACACAGGGTCTGCATTATCAGCGTGCAGGCAGAAAAGACCTTTGTGTCAGATCCAGTAAACCTGATAAAGATCAGCAATTAAAGCTATCAGATCTCATGCTTAGTGTGTTCGTCTGACTAATATGTATATTCTCTACATTCTCTACACGTTTATACATCTTTTTATACTTTGTTATTGTGTTTGATTGTACAAGGGTCAAGCTTGTTTCTATAAGAGAACATAAACTGCCCCGTCCCAAAGAGCTTGCAATTCTGTTGAATTTTTAACCTGTATAAAAGGAAAATATTGTGCAGCCTCTTTATAGCCAGCTCATCTAAATGTCTTACTGGAATTTCAGCATGATTTATAATACTGTGCAATCTAAGTTCTCATCGGTGCGATTTTTAAATTGTCTTCTAAAATCCACTTCAGCCATTCCAATGTAAATTTTTGCACTCCCAACCCTATGCCTGGTTTACTTTTTTGCTGTCCGCCTTCACGTGTTTTCACTCCTCCATACACCTTACTGACCCCTTAACAGCCTATGTAGTTCACGTATCTTTCTCCGGCTCCCTCTGGCCATCCGCTTCAGATTCCCCTTCTCCCTTTCGTCTCATATCCTTTTTTAACCTTTTATATTGTAAGCTCACCAGTCGTCTGGCAGAGCCCTTGTATAATTACTGTAACTACTATATTGTTCCATGGGCCGGGTCCGCTTTACCCTCTGTGTCGGTGTGTCTTTTTATCTTCCCACTTGTAAAGAATTGCGGAAAGAAATCATTTGGTGCTATATAGTTACCAAGTAAGTGACTACAGCTGAAATTGACGTGTGTGTAATGTAGGAGTAACCCGGCCCGCAACACCAGAAAAGGCCAAAATCACAATTTTATCAATCCATGACCAGATCCTGAGTATTTGTTTGAGCTGGCTTGCGATGTACACTTATTTTTATTTTAATGTATGGTTTTCCATAAACAGTTTTTTAATAGGAAGATTATTTTATTACTCTTTCATCGTGACCAAAAATTGCAGAGGGATTTAATAAAGTGGTAATTTTTTAGGATACGATCCTTCACTGTCCATTAAGCGTGTCCACGGTACGACTGTGAAAACTAATTAAATTGACGAAATCTAGTAGAGTCTCCGCCACACTTTGGACAGACTGGGTTTACAAAACGTCGGCATCATCGCGGCGGACAGCCAATGGGAAATTGCGCAAAGCATAGTAGTTGATCCTTCTCTTAATCAGTCCGTGCAGGTCATCGGGTAAGTCAAGCTCCATTAAGTGAAGTGGGAGAACTGTTCCTTAACTCGTTGACGGTGCAAACACATTCGTCTGTGCTTGACAAAACTCTTCACAAGGTTCTCCGGGTGCATCACTTTTTTTTTTATGCTATGGCTGTTTACACCGTGCATGCCTACAGTATGCACTTTTATGCTGTTCCTTCTCTATAGGTACATCATGTCACCGAGTTGACTTGGACATTGACTTGGACATTGTTTGCATTTAGCCTTCGTTTGCATGCTGCATGTCCTGTGTTACCTTCAGGGTTACTCAGAGAGCGTGAAAAGCAGGAGAATGACTGGAGAATGGAAAATTCTAGGTCAAAATAGCCGATTTGGAAAGTGAGATGAAAAGGAGAATTTTTCTGGTTTGGCTATTTTGACCTAGAATTTTTCATTCTCCAGTCATTCTTCTGCTTTTCACGCTCTCTGAATAACCCTGTTAGTGTGAGACAGCAGACTCCTGGGAGCCATAGCTCATAATGTTGCAGCATTTCAGAATGTAATTTGCCCTTTGTGCATGCCAATGATGCCGGATTCACTAGCTCTAAAGCTTCTGTCTGTTCCTGACTGTAACAGACCTCCGTACCCTGAATGGATCACATCTGTTAACGCCGCTTCCTCGCTGGACCCCCTGTTCTCCCACCAGCAGTCTTTCGTGCCTTTCTCCAGTCGTTCGCTGAAACCTAAACGGGTACACGCAAAGAGCGGTGATGGCATTCCCCAGAAATGAGACACCATGCAGATCTGGAGGTCTTTAGAACAGACAACAGGGACTGGGCGTGAGATAATGTATACAGTGCCAGGCGGCGGAGGCTGGCAGCAAATGGCAAATTACACGCTGGCTTCTACTGCACTTTATCATTAATCCCTCCCCTAGAATTCTACTTTAATGTTCTGAAGTTCTCTGCTCCTTCTCAGAGTCTGGGTCATAATCCGTTGAGGGACAGACAATGGGATTAGTATTGCTCAACATTTGGCAAAGAAGACAGAACAATATCCATTCAAACCATTAACAGATACAATCACATTTCAGATACGTTTACTGTGTGGGTCACCTTCGTCTTTTACAACTCCCCCTATCAGCAGGCCGTAACAGATACATTACAGGGTTATTGAGAGAGAGGTGAGACTCAGGAGAATGAATGGAGAAGTGAAAATTCTATGTCAAAATAGCCAAACCAGAAAAATTCTCCCCTTTATCTCACTTTCCAAATCCGCTATTTGGTCTAGATTGTTCTCTTCTGTCAATTCTCCTGGTTTTCACCTCTCTCTGAATAACCCGCATAGACAATATCAATAATAACATACATAAAACAGATTACACAGACACTGGTGCAGGGTGACTTCAGCATAGGAGAGGGCAGGGAAATAATATAGAACATCAGGCCTGCACCTCCCAAATACATCTCTAGGCCCATGTACCCCAAGGTCAAAGTGACGCACGTGTTCAAAGTGATCATGAGATTTGCCTTGATGTGGCAGGTGGGCTTATGCTTAGAATAGCCCTTGTAAGAAGACCAAATATATATTTCCACCCCCCCCTCATATACAGGGTTGAGCACATATGATGCACTTCTTCTTTGTAGAGGTTCTGGCGTTTCGTGCTCAACTCCCATCGGGGCGAGCTATGCAATACTTCTCGTTGGTTTTTCTATTCGGTCCGTCACAATCGTTCTCTATTCAGTAAATGTGAACTCTCCAGGCTGCCTCCACCCCTTCATTATAGGAGTGGACCTTTCATTGCAGTAGCCAGATAAGGTCCTTCACGTCCAGTTTCCTATGTTGCGCTGTATTACACATCCGCAATACGTGCCAGCATCCTGATAGGAGGGCATGTTCACCCACTATAACAGCATGCATTTTATTAAGTGGTAAATAGGCATTTTCTATTTCTGTGCTGTATAACAATGTTGTCATCTGTCTCTGCATAACGGGCTTAATCTGCTGCATGACCTTTCTTTATGCAGATACACAAGAGCTCTTGTTGAATGTATGCATCTTTTATCAGAAAGTAGATTTTGTCCAGATGCGATTATTCTTTGGACTATATTACAATGTTGGTGCTAACTTAACCAGAGCTGTTGTAAACTTAAAACCTCCATAGGCTATAATTGCTCTGGGAAGTTTACAACAGCTCTGGTTAAGTTGGCACCAACTTTGTAATACTGCCCATTATTTTATTTTTTTTACTGTAAGGTCAAAAAAAATTACATCTGGTGGATTGTAAGCTCTTTGGGTCAGAGGTTTCTTCTCGGTTATAACAGCATCTCCCTTGTCTTGCTTTTTCTGTCTCTGCCATAATCCCAAAATATCCAAACAAGTCTTACCATTGCCAGTGATCATCTAAACGTCTTTCTAACATTTTGCGTGCATGCTGCTCCGTTGCTATTTGCTTTAGAATTATTATTTGTAGATTGTTTCTTGCTCCCTTTTGGCACCGTTCGTTCTTTACACCATACATTAGACTGACAATAACAAGGTGAGTTTGCAAACACACAATAAACTTTGACATTCCAGACGTGGAATTTCCAAACGATGGCATGCGTTGACGTCCCTTTTGCTTCTCCTCTTGGTCTGATCCTTCTTCCTTTCAAAGCTATTGCGCTACACTTTGGACAAAAATGGTTTGGAAGGCGTGAGGATCATTGCCAGTGATAACCTCTGGGAACCCATCTCTTACTGGATGCTGCGGGACACTGAGCTCCATAGAGTGGTGGATGTCATAGGGTAGGGTATTTGCCTGCTTCGTTCTGATTTATATCTATATGTAATGAAGAACTAATCTGCTGTCTAAAGCTTCACCCTCTTTAATGCAGAGTGTCTTTTTAAGAAAAAAAAATATATAATACGTGTGTGTATATAAATGTTGATCTGCTTGAATTTAATACAGATTTATAGAACTTACACCTTTTACTAAATGTTGTTAGAAGATGAAGGCTCGCATATTCCCATAGTTATCTGGTACAGAATGAAAAGAACAAAAGTGTGTGTGTGTGTTATTTTTTAAATAATATACTTGTCCGAAGGACTAAATTGGTACACAAACTGTTGCCAAAATACTGTTTAAAGAATAACCCCCTAATGCATACTGCCGGACATCCTACAAAGCACATGCCCTGGACACACATGGGTCCTCAGCCCGACAGAGAAAACAAAAGAAAAAAAGTGCTTTGCATCAGATCCTAAGCTCTGCCTGCCCAAGGGACTAAATGAGATAACCTGAGTACTTGCCCGGAGGCAAAATCTCAATGTCCGGGGAGCTGAGCTATATGAGTCATTAGTGTAGGTTTGATAAGCTGTGTTAGTCCAGATGCCAAAAATGCTGCACTTACCAGAGTACAGCAGTACGTAGTGATACCTTTTTTATTGGACTAACGCTACATTTAAATGAAGAGCTTTTGAGAGGATTCCTCTCTTCTTCAGGTCTGGAAGCTATACTGAGCAAAATTTTGGAACATTAAAGTTCCAGGCAGAAGGGGGGGGGGGGTGTTCGGATGGGTGCCCTAAATACCTATAGTAGAATCGTATGGTCAAAAAAGAGAGGAGAGATCATAGGCTCATAAAGCAACACAGATAAGCATCATGATGTGCATCTGACAGTGCCGGATAGGGAAAAGTCAATGACCCGATTTTTAAAAAAACCAAGAAAAAAAAAAGAATAAACCAAGTACAATGCAGAATGTTACGGGACATTATAATAGTTCTAAAAACTGAATATACATTGAGTCTCTCCTTTAGGGTGTTAAAATATGTGATCATTTTTATTTTGCATGTCTTAAAAAAAAATTGTACCAACCTATATGTGACAGCAGCACTGCCTGGCACAATAACACCACCTACACCATCAAGGGCTCGTACCTCTGTCAATGTGGTGTACGTGATCCAGTGCATGGCCCGTAAAAAAAAGGGCAGCTATATTGGTGAAACTGGACTTGAACTGAATCTCCAGATGAACCTTCATAGACCCTCCAAGAACCGTCAGGAAAATAAATATTGTACCCCGGCAGGACATCACTTTTATCCAAAAGGCCACTCCTATCTACAACCTCAAAATATCAAATCGTCAAAGGAGATTTTAAAGACCCTCGTGAACGTAAGACATTTGGAATAAAAATGATCACATATTTCAACACCATAAAGGAGGGACTCAGTGTGGACTCTGGCTTTTTAACCCATTATCATAACGTCCTGCAACATTCAGCATTGTACTCGGTTTATTTTATTTTTTTCTTTTATGTATTTAATTTTTTGACGTTGTGGAAGACTTCTTCCTGTTCAGGCACCATCATCAAATACTCATCATGTGTATCTGTGTTGTTTTATGGGCCTAATGATCTCTCATCTCTATTTACTTTTCTTGACCATAAGATTCTACTATTGATATTTAGGACACCCATCCTAACACCCCCCCCCCTTCTGCCTGACTCTTTATTGTTCTATTGTATGATTTTGCTCAGTATAGCTTCCACACCTGAGGAAGAGAGTCTCACTCTTGAAAGCTTCCTTTTTAAATCTAACGTTAGTCCAATCAAAAAGTTATCACTATAGTCTGTTATAAATATATCTATATATAAAAAACTATTTGAAGTATTCTATATTATACACTCAAATAGTCTTTGCGTTACGCCAACAAGAAACCTCATAAATAAATTGTATCAAAACTGCGTCTAAAGGAGTGTTAGAGTGATTATTCAACTGGCCTGTTTATTTATTTATTTGAGAAAGTATTTTACCAGGATGGATACATTGAGATTTCTCTCGTTTTCAAGTATGTCCTGGGTGGCCTTTGCTTAATTAATCTACTGATAATGGCTTCTTATTAGGGGATAGTGGGTCACATTTTTTTGTTTTCTATATATGAGGGGTATTTATTCACCGTGCATGTTCATAGGCGTCCCAGTGGTAACCCTGTGGCAACCGGGACACGTTATTGTGTAATCCCGATACAGGGTTTGCACACATGTGATAGTAGTAGATTCTAGGGGTGAGGCGAGTCTTTTCCTCGTACTGGCTTATTTGTATAGAATCCTGCACATGATGTGGTCGTGTTGTGAATATTGTCCTGATGAAAGTTCCCGAGAGGAAATGAAACGTCAATGTAAAATATGGATTAATAAATTTATACTTTTTTTCACACAATACAATGTGAGTCAGTTGCCTGACCCAACTATATAGCCAGAGCCACACCGTGTGGAGCATGTGATGTAAACTGCGCCCCCCCCGCATCTTTCCATCACAATATACAACACCATACAATGATGTGAGTCAGTGATCGACCCATAGACTCCATTCTATGACCAAAGCCACAAAGTGAGGGGCAAGTGATGGTAAAGAGACGGGGGGGGGGGGCAGTTTACAACACATAATCTCACACAGTGGATGCACTCGTTGACACATATAGAGGGAAATATGACACAATGGATGCACCCAGTGACACATATAGAGGAAAATCTATTTTTAACTAAACATACAAGAGAAAAACAAAGCACATGTAAGATATCAGCAACATCAAATAAACACAATAAGGACATTTAATTTTTTGTGGCAATAGCCCTTTTAATAGTGAATTTTTTTACGGGGCGCGTTCAGGTAATTTCTTGACTCTGGGATCAGAAGAAAGGTCTTTGGTTTTAATTTTAGCAGTTTATATAACATTAGATCCTTTATGAAAATCCATCCCTCCGGTGCCATTGTCTTTTCTGCTGTTGTCTCAGGTTTAATGCACCCAAAACATAGACCTATTTGACATGTTGCGGTAGGAATACTTAATTAAACATCCTTAGTCATTATATGCCTGCGATTTCTTTGATATTGTTTATATACTAAATAGTCGCCTGCCGACTCTGTCTTCGGATGGATACCCCCCCCTGCATCTCTCCTTATGTCACGCCGTGACAAATCCAAGGGCCATGTAGCCGCAGGCTCCTAGAATTTCCTGACGTTTCACGAAAACATATACTTGACCTGGCTTCAACGTTATGCAGCCTGCCTCATGTTTTCTTACCAGCTCCTACATTTAATATAAATGCGTGGGACGTCACGGCAGTGAAATGCTGGTGATTGTAGGATTCCAGACGAGTCACGGTGGCAGCGAGTGGTGATAATCTTCATGGTCATTTGTGTACATCTTTAGTCCCAATTGAGACAACAGTCAACCCTTTCTGTATGAATAAACCTATTCTTCTTCCTTTGCGTGTGGGATACTATTGAGAATGTGAGATGTAGCGGAGCATGAGCGCGTTACTAGGGCAAGCCCTTACAATTATATTTTTTCCCTCTCACGATCACCATTCCCAGCTTTGAATGGGGCACATTGTTATGGCTTGTGAAAAGAAGGTGGCAGTCATGGGTTTGCTCTTGCCGTTTCCAGAGGCACATGGACTGATGGGAAGCTTGAGCTGCTCTCCATCATATACTCAATCAGCTGCCGTGCTTATGTTTTCCTGCAGGCTTCTCCCCTTTGTGCTTTTGTTCTCTTCCCTCTCATGGTCTCTCTGTCTCGTCTCTGCCTACTTGTTCTCCACCTGCTCTTTTTCCCTTGGGGCCCACCAGTTTCATGGGTCTCAATGGAGCCATGGCTCCTAGCGGCACATTTCAGAAGGTGGCATTTTTTTTGAGTCTCTGGCCTGTGAGCAGCCTCGGGGGGGGGGGGAGCAAACAGACCACGCCAGGGTCATCAAACTTGGCCCTCCAGATGTTTTGGAACTACATCTCCCACGATGCTTGGACACTTAGGTTAGCTGAGCCGCACGGGAGATGTAGTTCCAAAACATCTGGATGGTCTAGTTTGATGACCCTTTGGACTATGCCCATGTGACCCCAGGAACAGGAGAGCGGTGATATCAGGATCAAGACGCAAGACCGGGCAGGTTCGTTACTGAGGGTTTGGTGACTCCCCAGCTGATCACCTGCCCCGGCTCCCCGATGTGCTGAGTGACAGGCTGAGGCTGGCTACAAGACCCAAACGATGAGCAGAACCAGAAAGAAAAGAATCTGATTCTGCCACAAGTCAACCTGTCTGATCTCTTAAACTGGATGATTAACCCAAGGAAAGCCTTGCTATGCTATAGGAGGAGCTGGATAACCACAAAGAGTCGCCAAACAAAATATTTAATCGATAAGCGAGCCCCCCCACCTACCTTCTGCAAGTGGAAATCAATAACTGCACAGGAGTCCTCATTAAGCTGCATCTCGGGGTCCGTGCGGTCCCGACAGGGCAATAAATCACTGTCTGAAAGGCTTAATAATGGTGTAGTATGTGGATGAAAGGGTTAATTAAGTTTCTGGCATAAGGTTAATACTAGTCTGAATGCGTCCGGAAGGGTTAACAATAGTGTGTGCGTTTGAAATGGTTAACACTAGTGACTTTGCGGCTAAAAGTGTTAATGGTAGGGCGTGGCTGAAAAGGGTTAGTAGGGTATTTGCCCGAGAGGGTTAATACGATTATGCATCTGAAATGAGCATTAACAGTGTGAGGCTTAAAGGGTTTAATAGTATGTTTGTGAAAGGGTTAACGATGGTGTGCCTGAAAGAGACGTTAAATAACTCCAAGCCACAAAGGGTTAATGGTAGTATACAAATTCGCTACAAACCTGTATATTTTTAATTTAACCTTGAACTTAGTTTTTTGTTTAACCCTTTGCATTGCCTTGTGTGCTACATGGGGGGGGGGGGGGAGAAGAGAGACTGTCAGGACCAAATCACCAGGGTGTACCTGAGCACAGGGATGACCCCCCGCCCCCTGTGAACGCCTGTTAGATTGGATATCTGCGCGAGATGCAGCGCTTCCTGGAAAATCTATATTATAATGGATGTAAGTGTCTCCGTGGCTCTTCTTTTTTTTTTTTTTTTTTTTTTTTTAGGGGGGCAACATTTCAGCTTTGGACCCAGGCAGCAATGTTTTGGGCTGGTTCTGCACCCTTTTGTTTGTATGTCTTGCATCCTAGTTGTGCTGGCCAATCGTTCGCTAGACGTCTGTTAGATTGTAAGCTCTTGAGCAGTGTCCTCTCCTACTGTTCTGTGTTTAATTTGTAATGGTTATTCTGTCTCATCCATTGTACAGCGCTACAAAACTTTGTAGACGCTTTATAAATACATCTGTCTGCCTACATGCTTCCCTTTACCTTGATGTCTGCCAGTTTCACGACATGCTTGCCTTTCTCTCGCTGACGCCAGGCTGCCATTTTTTCCTATCCTTCTCAACCCATATAAATCTATCATTTATATAGCGCCAACAGTTTCTGCAGCGCTTGTTTCTAACAAATTACAACGATGAGTGTGATATCCGTGTACAGTTAAACCGTAAAGGGAACCTACGTTTAATTCTATCCCGCCTCCTTTATTTCTGCTTTCAGAGCTCACTATCCGGGACTTACACCGTCCAGGCGGCCCTGGAGACCGGCAGGAAGCTCTGGGCCTCTGAAGATTACAGAACTTACAATGACGAGGTTGGAGGCGGATGCTGGGCCCGGATACTGAACCAAAATTATGTGAATGGAAACGTGACCTTGTGAGTATATATGATGTCATAAAACAAAAATGCTTGGTGACATTAGATCATTACTTTTGAAATGGTTTCATTTTATTATACAGTTCCTTATTTTTAATTCCTTCTGTGAATCACTTTTCTTTCAATGTTTTTTCCTCACCTTTGACCTCTCCCTTAGAGTTCATCCTTTCACACATCACCTGCTGCTGTTGATCCAATAGAAAGGCAAAAAACCTCAGTCTGAAGCGCTTGCAAAATATGCAACATACTGGGGTGGGGGGCCCTCCTTCACCCCAGAACAGCATTAGATTTCTCCCTGGATCAAGCAGCTTTTACCCACGTTAAATGTAACCCTTAATGTTTTTGCAGGAAGTCATCCAGCAGTTGCTTAAAAGTCTATACAGACACTGGACTCCAATAGATGACCCCCTTAACTGCTGCCGCCACAGGTCATTCCAAATATGAAACGGAAGTGACCCAATACGCCCTGTTAAATTAAACCCTCAAAAACACAGGTTTTTGAGACTAACCCACCAAACCCAATTTAGTAGATCTAGAAACTCACAAGGCCTCAAGTCTATTAGGGCAAATGTCTCTTCTGGTAACACGATTCTTATCAGACAAAGGCAGAGCTTAATAAAAAGGAGTATTTATTACAAGCAGAAAAATGGTCACCGTGCATATACAAGTTAAGAGGTTAGAAATTCCTTTTTACATCCAAACAGGATAAACAACAAATCCCATGTACTTACATAGCTAGAATCTGTTCTGGGAGGGGAGGGGAGGGGGGGGAGAATCTGGTGGAAAATGGCAGTTACTTCAATTCAGTTGACCCCAAAACAAAAAGCACACAGCCCATATCTCAAATTTATACAGGTTTCCCACCAATCAGATTTCATGGAGACATTAGGAGGTGGCAAGATTTGCCCCTTGCCAGCCAATTTCAACAACTTTTAACTTCTCACATGGTATAGTTTACATTTCTTCTATCAACATATAATATGCTCCGGAACGATTTATACATTTTTTGGAATGGTTTCCCTCCAGAATAGTCTTGTTGGATGTCATTGTGCAGGACAAATCCTCAGCTTTGCAAAAATATGTATCACGAATCATCCATACAGATGTCTGGGAATCCAAACTCCTTTTAGAATAAAGCTTTGAGGACAAAAAGGAACGACTTTTAGTTTTTATTATGGCCACAGGTGTCATGGTCTTCGCTTGGGCTCAGCCAGCTGCTACTAAAGGTGTAAACTGAGGGACCCATCTCATTGATCAAAGAACAGGGCTGTCACACCTCTGCCAGTTGGAACTGCTTTGTCCATCGCCTTTGTCCCCTGAAAGGAAAGATTCAAGCCGTTACTTGTAGATCACAGATACAGATTCTGTAACTCTGTACAGTTTAATATAAGTGATCCCAGGACATGTCCCCATCTGCAACAGTACCAATATGGACAATGACAGCTGGGTCTTCTCCAGACCCTCAGTTTGGCATCGCTTTCAGGTGATCATCCTGGGCGATCATGCCTTTTGGTTTGCGTTGCTTTGGATAAGTTTGCACAGATGTGTTACTACCATGTGGCCGCCAAGATGGCTGCTGACCCACCCTGCGGCTGCCAAGATGGCTGCTGACCCACCCTGCGGCCGCCAAGATGGCTGCTGACCCACCCTGCGGCCCCCGCGAGCACGTAACAGGTCCAATTGTACAGATCCCAAAATGCACTTAATAGCATCCAAAACAAAGCAATTTGTTATTTTTGGTAGTGTTTGATCACACTATACACAATTATAATTGCTGCAGAGGCTCCTTAACTGCTAGATTTACATAACTCTACACCATTTGTTATTTAAATAAAGGTATATCAGCTGATGACATGTGAAGTAATATAGCAAGTAAAGGGACACACATATGGATAGCTAGAACGAGTTTTCTTAAGTAGCAATATTATCATTTAGTCTGGATCTTAATACTTCAGAAAGATTAACATAATACACAATGTAATAGCCACTTGGTCCAGAGTTTATACTATACTATTAATAATAACCTCCACAGAAATTAACAGAAGAAATTTAACATTGGTCAAACACATTTACTAAATCCTGGACCCCCAAGGGAAATAAAAAAAACCTCAAAGAGGTGTGGATAGGTGATATAAATGCAAAGGGATTAAGAAGCAGCAATCATTTACCCATTCAGATATTGAACATATAGCTCGCCCAGGCAATATGTCCTGCTCAAGCTCCAAAGCTGGAAGGGACAGTCACTTCCTGGGATTCTCTGGATGAAGCCGGTGGAGGTTGGGCTAGAGTCTTTTCTCCACCCACATAAGTGGATCCTAGTGGCTAGTTGGATCTTCCTGGGGAGAGGGGTACCTAGCGGTCTTAGGGCACATCCTGGGAAAAAAAAGGCACACGTTTAGGCAGACAATGAATGTTTTACGCAGTCGGGTGGGGAATCGTTCATTTGGAGTACATCACCTTTTCTGAAAAAAAAGACACACACACACACACCTTACTCGGAGGGCTGATTCCCCAGCCGTTAGAGGGAGCAGGTCTCCCCCAGTACTGATACACTTGAGCCGGCGCACCCAACATCTTTGTTCGTAAAGAGGCAAAGGTGCTTGTGTGCGTAAAGTCAGGACTAGCAAACCCTTTCCTCGTACCTCCAACTGCTACCACGTCTGATCGACACCCAGCTACCAATCTGTTCCAGTTAACTCCACTCCTCCCACACCAGTAGATTCCCCAGCTATACTCTGCTCTGTGAGAATCAAGTGTCTCAAGGTTGGTCGACCATTATTTGTTGCGATCTGCCCTTCCAAATCTATGAGCTTCCAGAAACGCTTCACGCTCACATTTGTCAGAGATACGGACCCTGGAAGGACTCTTCCAGACATGCATACGTGAACCAGGTCAAACCTTCAAGCTTGCTAGCACTCATATCCCACAAGATACAGAAATAACAATCGATACCTGTTATTCAAACTCCTGTTTTTTACCTTCTTCTTGTAAAATGGCCTATTGGGGAAAGGGACCTCTACAAGCGACTCCAAGCAAACAAGATCTGTCTGAAGGGACTGGGATTATGAAGCCACACAAGTGAAATCATTTGCCAGGAACCACTCCCCCAATTAATAAACCAATTAGCAGCACACAGAGGGAAACACCCCACCCCAAGAGAGAATACGGGGTTATTCAAAGAGTTCCAAATTTGCCACTGAATGGTGAATTCCCTGTAAAGTGCAATTTCTAATGACAATCTGGCAATTCCCCTAATATTGGTGAAATACAGTGCAATTCGGTGGCAGAAGTTATGGTTAATCTATTCATAGAAAGTTGAAGAGCACTGCAAATGTGGTGAAATGCCCAGATTTTCTGTGCTTTTGTTCGACAGGGATAAATATGGGGAAATCTCATAGGTTTCAATGTTAAAAAAAGTTCCTGTTTTCTTCAATTTATTCCTCAGCCAAAAGTATTGTATTTTATTTATTTTTATGCATTTTCTAAGCATTTTTCTTTAATTCTGTAACCGACCTTTTTATTGTTATTCATAGGACCTTTTATAATATTTTCATGCATTATCAGGGTTATTCAGAGAGAGGTGAATGATTGGAGAAGTGAAAATTCTAGGTCAAAATAGCCGATTTGGAAAATGAGATAAATGGGAGAATTTTTCTGGTTTCACTATTTTGACCTTGAATTTTCACTTCTTCAGTCATTCTCCTGGTTTTCACCTCTCTCTGAATAACCCTGTGTGTGTTTTTTTTTTGTTTGTTAGTTTTTTAAATTTTAGCCAGTTTGGTGGCTGATTGGTTTATTTCGGTGGTGTTTAATGTTTGGTTGGCTTTTTCTGGTGGTGTTTGGCGGCTTATCGGATTCCGCTGGTTGTGCTTGGCAGTTTATCAGATACATTCGGCGGTTTATTGGATGTGTTTGGTGGTTGGCGGATGCGTTTGGCAGGTTTATTGGCGTTGTTTGGTGGATCCATTGGGCGCAGTTTGGGAACGTTGAATTCACCGCAGGGTTAGCAAATCGAGCTTGTCAAAGGACGCTCAACGAGAGAGCACTGAAATTTCTGTGCGCTCTGAATAACCACTGTACAAAAAGAGACCTCTATAAGCAGCTTTATGCAACCCCCCCAAATCTTCCAGCGACTGGAGCGTATGGGTCCTGTGCACCCAGCATCTGGCTGCATTGTAATGCTGACCTTCTACTGTGACATATTTAATTCATTGCGAGTAAGGTGCGATCTCCAAATGTAATGCATTATTTAAAGGGATGCGCTCACCCCCCTATAGACCAGAACGAGTGCCTCATGTACCGAGTAACCCCCGAGTGCGTTTCTGTAAGTGGCGGTGTTTGCCCACGTTGCACACGTTGAAGATCGCCAGCCTTGCTACGCCGACATTTCACCAAAAGTAAACTTCTAAGAGCGATGTGAGAAGCTGAACTGTGAACATTCTCCTGCTCCTCTTTAGCCTTTAAATAATGGAACAGTCCAATTTTACTCATCTTCTGTCCCTCGGCACACACTTGTCGTGACTTGCGCCATAGGAAGGCCCAATCCATTGGTGATGGTTGGCAGCCCCCTATCTGCAATGCTCTGTTTCCGTCAGGCCAGGTCTGGTTCTCTGCTTGATCCAGGTGCTTCCACTAACGAGCTCTGCATTCCTCTTCATAAGGGTGTTGTTATCATGGTGCAGTACCTCTGTGTTTGTCTTCTTTGGTGAACATGTTCCTGAAGCCTGCGCCTTACCTGTGACCCTTTGTTACGATTTGGATTCCCCTGAGTAACGACCTTTGTTTGGATGTAGACTATGGGGGTTATTCAGAGAGGGGTGAATGGCAGGAGAAGAGCATAATCTAGACTAAACAGCCGATTTGGAAAGTCGTATAAATGGGCGAATTGTTCTGGTTTGGCTATTTTGACCTAGAATTTTCATTTCTCCAGTTATTCTTCTGGTTTTCACCTCCTGTGGATAACTCGGTTTATTGCCGCCTGCTGCAATCTTAGGCTTTCTACTTTCTGTTGCTTGGTCTCACAGGGTGCCCCTGTGCCCTGGAACTCAAGTCTCCTGTTGTGTTGTCCTCCTCATGTCTTGTTCCTCCCTTCCTACTATACCTCCTTCAGTCAGTTCTATCCCTAGCTTGTCCATCCATACTTCTGTTTCTTTGTAACCCCTGTTGTATCTTCCTTAACTGTATATTGGGCTCACCCCCCTACACCAAGGTTGTGCGTCATGGCTCTCATTGCAGGTAAGCTAAATCCAGTGACTCTACATGCTAAACCTCTGGCGCAATCTTTCCTGCTACCTGTTCCGGTCTGGATCTTGCTACTGTCCTGAGCCATGGTCCATCTCCCAGGAGTCCACTCTGCTTCTCCTGTATCCCCCCCCCCCCCCACGTGTATATTCTTTTACATGTGCTTCACCCTTCATGCAGTGCCTCTGATTCCAGAGCTCCTCATGTGCCTACCAAACCACCTATTTCCTCCCCCCTTTGTGTCCGTGCCTTTTTTAGTTCTGTTTATTAAATCCCCTTATGTGTTTCTTGTCTTTCCACTCTTGTGTTTAGTTCTCTACTCCCACTACCTTCAGCTCTTATCTTTCTCACATTCAGCACTTTTTTGTCCTATGTTTTATTGCGGTGTTCTCTACCCTTTGTTGTGGGTAGATCTGGGTTACGCCACAAATCCTGACTATTTAATAAACCAAATCTATAAAGTGGTCAGGCTGTGTAGGGTATTAATTGTGTGGAATGCTGGTGTTGCAACATTGGTAAAACCCCACCATATACTAAGTAACCCTTTATGCCTCAAAGTGGTGGATTGGCGTCTTAACTGGGGATTCCGTTTAAATGATCAGAATGTAAAAGCTAAAGGGTCTGCTGTAATTTCCAAACTTTATAAATGTGTTATTTCTGTGTGTATCCTGTCAATAGCTTTTTATAATAATTGAATTTTTTTTTTGTTCAATCTAGAACCATCTCATGGAACCTTATCGCCAGTTACTACGAGCAATTGCCGTTTGGTCTGACGGCGAAAGAGCCATGGAGTGGAAACTACATTGTATTTCCTGCGATCTGGATCACTGGTAAAGACATGATATTCAGTTTTTCCAAGACTTTACATTTAAAAACTCTTAACATGTGTTTATATATTTATTTTACAAAGCTGAGGCAAAAAGGTACATTTTGTAAAGGAAGGTTCAGTGCAACCCCTCCCAACTGCTCGATTTATAGGGTCTATACATAAAGCACCAAAGTTCATGCAATTTGATGTTTTGCTGCAATTCACCATTTTAGTGATTCTGTTCTCCTGAAAATACAGGGATTGTATTATTGGTCGCCAAACCATTTTCTTGACATTGGAGTTGCTGAAGTAGTTATTGGGTGCAGAACTAGGGAAAACAAGTGTTGGATTCTTCGAATAGGAGTGTAAATCTGTTTTAAAACCTGTCCAAAAAAAAAACTTTAACAGACTTAATTGTTCTAAATTCTTAAAGCTGCAATGTTTTTCCATGGGATTCACTAAGTGAATTTTGCTTGAATTATTGGTGCTGTTTGTTATGTGAATGGACCTCATGGGCTACTAGGAGACAATTCTGGTGCTGGCAAATAGCACTATAGTTCGGTGTAAAGTTGCAAGTATTTGTCTTGTACGAAGCTGTCAAATTAGCCTCAAAAGGTTCACAATTGGAGGCTGGCAAACTTTTTTTTTTTTTTTTATTTTGTTTTGCATCAAAGGAGGTGTAAAATAATAGCTCCTGTGACACTCAGCTATCAGTCTTTGAGCATAGTGTTGACTATAGAAAATTTTTCTTCTTGAGCCCAGGACATACTTGAAAACGAGAAATCTCAATGTATCCTTCCTGGTAAAATCCTTTCTAAATAAATAAATAAATAAATAGAAAATGTTGGCAGATAAGAACCTTTCTGACCCTCTAGTCTGCCCAATTACATGGTTACTTTACCTGGATTTATCTTTTGTTTAGGATCGCCTTATGCCTATCCCATGCCTGCTTAAATTCAATTACTGTTTTGGCCTCTACCACTTCAACTGGAAGGCTGTTCCATGTATCCACCACCCTCTCAGTAAAATAATGCTTCCTGATGTTACTTTTAAACCTTTGCCCCTCTAATCTAAGACTATGTCCTCTTGTTTTGCTACTTTGTTTCCTTTTAAATATACTCCCTTCCTCTACCTTGTGGATTCCCTTTACGTATTTAAATGTTTCTATCATATCTCCTCTGTCTCGTCTTTTTTCCAAGCTGTACATGTTAAGATCATTAAGCCTTTCTTGGTAACTTTTCTCCTTCAAGCCGTACACCATTTTAGAAGCCCTTCTCTGAACTCTCTCTAAGATGTCTATATGCTTCTGGAGATACGGTCTCCAGTACTGCACACAGTACTCCAAGTGAGGTCTCACCAGTGCTCTGTACAGTGGCATGAGCACTTCCCTTTTTCCTACTGCTAATACCTCTCCCTACACAACCAAGCATTCTGCCAGCATTTCCTGCTGCTCTATTACATTGAGTACTTACCCTTAGATCCTCTGAAATAATAACCCCTAAATCCCAACCCTCAGCTGTATCAAATATTGTATATTCAGCCCTTGGGTTTTTACGTCCCAGGTGAATTATCTTGCACTTATCCACGTTAAAACTCAATTGCCACAGCTCCGACCATTTTTTTAGTTTACCTAAATCATTTGTCATTTGGCTGATCCCTCCAGGAATGTCAACCCTGTTGCAAATCTTTGTCATCAGCAAAAAGACATACTTTTCCATTAATACCTTCTGCAATATCACTAATAAAAATATTAAATAGAAAGGGGTCAGTACTTGGACCCAGAGGTACCCCATTGGTAACAAGACCTTGCGCCGAATAAACTCCATTTACCACAACCCTCTGTTGCCTGTCACTCAGCCACTGCCTAATCCATTCAACAATATTGGAATCCAAGCTCAAAGATTGCAATTTATTGATAAGCCTTCTATGCGGAACAGTATCAAAAGCCTTACTGAAATCTAAATAAGCAATGTCTACTGCACCACCTGTGTCTATTATTTTTGTTACCCAATCAAAAAATCAATAAGATTAGTTTGGCATTATCTCCCTGAGGTAAACCCATGTTTCTGATCCTGTAATCTATGTGTTTTTAGATGTTCAACAATCCTGTCCTTTAACATGGTTTCCATTAATTTCCCCACTACTGACGTAAGACTAACTGGCCTATAGTTCCCCGATTCCTCCCTACTACCCTTCTTGTAAATGGGCACAACATTTGCTAATTTCCAGTCTTCTGGGATGACTACTGCTAACGGTATAGCAGTGGTCTTGGACTCTAGTTTTCCTTGCCCACTAACAGGCCAGGTTTGCACGGTAGCTGAAGCACGGATGTGATTTGCAGAATCCAGTCTGCATTTCTCCAAAATAATCCTTAACACTTGGCTTGTTAGTGGATCCTGGGGCCCAGAGTCAAGGATTGTAGGTGCTTTCATCTGGATGATGTGTAGGGGCCTACAGGTTTATCTTCTGACAATCATTTGATTCTAACATGCTATTTAAACTCTTTGTATTGTGTAATGACTTTATAAAAAAAAAAACTCTGTCTAACTCAGAATTTGCTTTATTTTCTCTAGCGCACACTACCCAGTTCACGCAGCTGGGCTGGTACTACCTGAAGACTGTTGGGCATTTAGAGAAAGGTGGAAGCTATATGTCTGACCGACAGGCAAGGAAACCTCATGATCATCATAGAGACCATGGTGAGCAAAAGAACCAAATCTATCCTGTGTGAAAGCTGGTGGGATCCATTAGTTAGATGGACAGATTTATTCAGTTATGTAGCTCTTTACAACGGGGGAGCAGAAACATGTGATGTAAATGACACCTGAGGAATGGGCAACTGTGCCCAAAGGGCAATTGTTCTAATACAACACTTTAACAAAGTGCTCAGCCAGAGCTCCTGTGAGCTTACAATCTAAAGCAGTGGTGCTCAACCCCATTTCTGAGGGCCCAGTAACAGGCCAGGCTTTAAGGTATATTTTGGGGGAAATGCAGACTGAATCCTGCAGTTGCTGTGTGGCAAACCTGGCCCATTAGCAGGGCTTGGGACAGTGGTATGGGATCGGATGGAATGTGGAGCTGGTGGCCAGCAAGAATATAGCAGGGATTCCATGGTAAGGATAATCACAGGAAAGTGGAAGCAACTGTCAAAGAAATTTAGGCCTGGGCCTACGGTGAGTCAGCAGAATGGAGTAACTGTGGTCTGTACGAGTGGATGATGGGATGGCTGTATATAGAAAGTAGTGCAGTAAGATTTGGCAAGCATAAACTGGTTGTCTTTGACACGGGAGGGGATGACAATTAAAAGGCAAGAAATGCAGATCTAAAATGGACTCTCCGGATTAGAACAGGCTGGAGTATAGAGGTGGACAGCATGTTGAATCCTGGATACCTTGAGTGGAAGAACTGGTTTCGTCTGCTAGGGTGCTCTGAATTCTTGTGAAGTAGGGCTTAAATATTCCTTATTACCAGTGGGGGTTTTTTCTCAGACTCACAATAACTCCATTTGCATCCGTCCTCCACTGCTGAAATTTAACGTGTCTGCCCAGAGCTTGACATTTAATCTCGACGGGTCATTTGTGAGTATCTTCCCTTTTCCATTTTTCTTCCAAGATCTTATTGGCATCATGTTTCTCCTTTTTGCAAATAACTTGTAGTGTTTCTGTTCTTCTGCATTACCTCGTATACATCCACCCAGATGCTTTGTGCCCTCTTTACAGGATTTGGTTAACCTGGATTTTCTAACCAGTTTCTAAATATTCTTTCTTTTATTCAAGCGACACCTGAAAACGCTACAAGTTTGGTATTCCAGGTTGGAAGTGAATTACTCCAAGCAGGCTTTGTTTAGTCAGCTGTCCCCTTTAAAGGTAATCCATCTTGTATGGGGGTTATTAACAATGTGTCAGTGTTGGTAAAACCTTCCTGGTTTTACATATTGTATCATGTCAATATGGCTCTCCTGGAACTTTTTAGTCTAGTTCCCTCACTTTCTTCTGACATTCCATCTCTCATTATTAAACTTTAACATTCCTGTCGCCCTTTTCCACCAACCCCCTCACCTCCAATCACCTCCTTGTGCCTTACACAGCAGACCAGCTCTCCTAGCCACCAAGCTGGCAACACCTTGGACCTTAATTTCTCTAGCCTCTATTTCTTAAGTTTTCCAATTGCCACCTTCTGGAATGTTCTGCTTCTACCTCCAAAGGTGCTTTTTAATCTGAAGCTACTCTCTATCAATGTTCTGAACTCAACATCAAACAGCACCGACAAAGCCACTAATGTCTACAACTCGGCTCTTTCCATATCACTTGAACTTCCTAAATACAGGCCTAACTATCAACGGTGGCACACTAAATCCATGCTCTTTTGGTATTGTTCTGGGGCAGCTGAACACTGAGGAAATCTGTCTTTATCGGAGTTCCTGCATTACAAACTCACGCTCTGTTCCTTCAGTCTAGCTTTTATCCATGGTTAAACCAACTTGTCCCTTTTGTCACGATTCTAGAGGTCTTTCATACTTTTACTTTGGTAATGCACTCCACTTTTGCTTGACCAGATTACAAAACCTGGACACTAAATCTTTCCCTGCCCTCTTCCATTTAAGCACTCCTGGGCCTCCTATGTGTGTCTGTCAGAGGTTGTCACAGCATTTCTAATGTGGACCTCCTGTAATTTTTAAATGTGCTCTAAAGACCCATTATTTAAGACCTCTCTTGATCCCTCTTCCCTTTCAAACTATCATCCCATCTCTGCCTCAAATTTTCAAATGCCTGGTAAGTAACCAGCTCTCCTGTTAAGTCTCTTTAGTTGATCCATACTAGTCTGGCTTTTGATCCCAGCACTCAACTGAGACTGCTGTGATCAAAGCAATTATGTTGTTGCTGCTAAAAAAAAGTCAAAGATCACTTTACCATTTTGTTGCATTTGACATTGACCAGCATTTACTGCTCCTCATGCTGTGTCAACTTGGCCTCAGTGGCATTTCTCCCTCCTGGTTCTCTTCTGATTGCTCTTTGCTCCTTCAGTGTCTCTTTTGCTGGTTCCTCTTTCAGTTGTTGCCTGAAGGCTGTTCTGGTTCTCCTACTCTTGTGGCATACGGCTTCTCTGAGCAACCTTTTCTTTTCTACGGCTTCCAATATACCCTCTATGCTGCGGACACACAAATCTACCTTTCAGTTTTGCACTGGATGACCTTGCGTTTCCTAAAGCTCAAACTGAACATGTCTGCTTTTTCAAAAGTCCTCAGTCTTGTGCCCATTTCCCTTCAGATGGCTGTTTCCTTTGGGTTGTCTTTGACTCTGATCTCTCCTTCACGCTTCCCTTTCAGGTTTTTAATAAAGTCCTGTTACTTCCACCCAAACATTGCACATGTCTGTCCCTGTCTTAATCAGAACTTTATTAAAATGCTGTCATCTCCTGCCTTGACTACTGTAACGTCCTTGTCTGTGGGTGAGATCCCCGATTCTCCCTCTGCAGTATGTAATGTCTGTGCCAGGCTTGTCCACCTGCACCTTGCCCCTTTGTCAATCTGTACACTGGCTCTTTGTTTTAATTGTAAATCTAAATGCTGGTGTAGACGTAGAAATCTTTCCATAATCTTGCTCATGTCTACAGGTACATCTCAGCCATTGTGCTGTGACATCTGTTCATTGTACCTCCCCCCCCCCAGCAATATTGACTTCAAGATTTCTCCTGAGCTGCTCCCTTGCTATATTGGACTCTCCAGTCTTTCAAGTCTTTGAAGACACATGGCTTTAGAGAAACCTATTGGCACATTTTTTTTTATAAATATTTCCAGCACTGATTTTGAACAGGGCTCAAAATTTGCACTCCCCTACTTGCATTTGGCGAGTGGAAATTAAGTGAGGGCAAGTGGAAATGCACACACAGGCAGCACACTAAATTATTTAGTGCTGTGTATTCCAACAGTGCCACCGTGCAGCCCCCTCTTCCCCAGGTTGCAGTGGCAGGGATCAGCTGCTTAACCTGACCCAGCTCCTGTGTCACTGGCAGGGGGTGGAGAGGAGCTTCCTTGCCTTCTTGCTCTGCTCACATTGGGCTCTGACTGGGTATACATGTATCTGGGGTCTGATGTCTGGCTATTACTGGTTTTATTTAGAATAAAATTACCAAATTAACATTAACAGTGTAATTTCCTAAGATAATTTTAAGGGAGTGTGTTAAGGGCTGGGTAGGGGTTGGGTGGAGCAACTGGTGGCGAGTAACTCTTATGGCCTGGTTAGTATCTTGACTTGCAATTTTGAGCCCTGATTGAGAGGATACTTGTGGCATGTTAGGCTAGGGTCAGACTAATGCATTTTTCGGGTTCTCTCTGAAAAAATGTTTTTGGCCCTTTTTTTTTATTTTCATGGAATACGTGATAGCGGTCATCCGATGCACCTTTTTTTCGGATTTATTCTGGATCATCAATAAAACCCTTTTTGCGTCTGGGCGTTATGTTAGCCGGACATTAGCAGCGTCTGACGTCTCCTAATTACGCACACACGCCGCTAGCAGATGCAGTGCACTCTGTACGTCAGTACTAGCGGTTTGATGTTCTTGCAAAAATGTGTTTGTCACTTGCATTGCGCGGCTGCACTTTTGTGTGTCTGTTTGTGGCATTGGATGTAATTTGCTGCTAGCGCGACCGTGATTTAGTGCGGCTAAACACATGTTAATACTGCGTTAGTCTGACCTTAGCATAAGATGGGACTTGCTGCTGACTCTAAACTTTTGATGTTGCAGGCTCAAAGTATGATCTCATTTTAAAATCAATGCTTTTATGATGCAAATGCTATGTTGTAGGTCCTTGAGGGGTTAAAATTTCACCCTTGTGACATAACTATGCTTTTTGTCACCTTCTCTCTCCCCCTCTCTCTGTTATATGTTATGTAGGTCCACCCCTCCCCCCCCCAGGTATTTGTTGTGGCACCCAAGAAAAGTACAGAGCGCCCCCCCCCTCCCTGTAGGTTGTTTTGAGTGGATCCTGAAAGTAATGAGGGGTGTTCTACTTACCGGGTAGCATTGAAACAGGTTGCCTGCATATCAAGTTACAAGGTCTCCATGTTTCCTTTTTTTGTAACTTTGTGCAGGTCCAATGTTAACATAACTTGCAATGTCTTCATTGAAGATCCAGATACTGGTGGGGTGTTTATCGCAGCCCGTGTGAATCAAGGAGGCTCCCTGGCTTCCTGCGCAAAAGGAATCTTTTTCTGGGTGTTTTCAGACGGGACGTACAAAGTTACGGCTGATCTGAGTAAGTGACAATTGTGTCCCCCTAGCTGCTTGTTTGCTACAGACTCAGCAGATTGTGTAGATGGATGGATGGATGGATGGGGTCCGCTCCTAATACCTCTGTAGCATTTTCTAGTGAGAATTGAAATGTCACGTCATTTGTCCAGAAGGATCAACATTGGCCCCGTTTTACAATTCAACCGTTCCAGTGAATTGTGTCTCTGCTCTTTGATTTGCTTGTTTCTAACCAGGAGTTTAACTTTATCACCTTCCCTTGTGTTCCTGTTGAATGTTGCCGTATCAAAGCCCAATAGAATAATATTGCTTTCCATCCGCAGCTGGTAAAGTGGTGCTGAGCGAGGGTCTGTCAGGCGTCCGCACGAGGCAGTGGCGCTCAGCGAGGGTCTGTCAGGAGTCCGCCCGAGGCAGTGGTGCTGAGTGAGGGTCTGTCAGGAGTCCGCAGCTGGTAAAGTGGTGCTGAGCGAGGGTCTGTCAGGAGTCCGCACGAGGCAGTGGCGCTCAGCGAGGGTCTGTCAGGAGTCCGCCCGAGGCAGTGGCACCCGCTTACTCTGGATGTTAATGTAAGTTGCAGATCATCCTGTGTTGCTTGTGTCTATTTTGAAGCCAGACTGAAACCATTGTGCAGGCGTTTATAGTCCAAAAAACATGTGTGAACTTGTCCAGATTTCTGTTTAGAACCCTTAACTTTGCAAATGACAAACAGCTCTGTTTATGTTTAGATATATATTTTTTTTGTTTTTTGACCTATACTGATCCTATAGTGTGAAGTCTATGTGTATGGATCGATGGGAGCTTGTTCCTCCTCTGAAACTGATGGTGAATGTTTGGGCTCCCCTCCTGTCTCTTTGACATGTAATTGTGAGTTTGTATATGATTAAGACACACCTTTAGCTTTGTTCCCCTTATGTCTTTAATGCCTGTTATTTTATTACGCTTTAAGCTTTTGCTGTTCCTTCTGCAAAGATCTGTCAGCATTTGGTCTTGAAGGATATTTAAAATTTTCTGTAGAGGTGCTTGAATAGTAGTGGTGGAGGTGTCCTCCAAGCTGTAGGTTTCACTGCAGTTACTACTTGTTGAAATAGACGTAGTGGCTTAAAGTTGTAGCATGTCTTCCCAGCACCACTGTTAGTTGTGGTTCAGTGTTTATTTTTTATTTTTATTCCCCCCCCCCCTTCATGATCTTTATATTAAATTTTTTAAATTGTCCCCATGAGTTTATCGTTTGCTTAGTTTAAGTTGTGACATGCTTTGTTTCTCAAACCTTTTAAGAGCTTTACCTGCTGTATGAATCTAATATCAGCATGACTAATGTTGCTTTGCTCAGTTTTGATGAATTTAAGCTGTGACTTTATTGTAAAATCAACAAGGCTGTGCCTTTTATTTTCTTGACCACTTGGTCCCTTTTTGTTGCAGGGTTTCTATGCTTCTAGTTTCTTGAATGGGAATCTTCTGTGGAACGTCATCACCATTGGACCTTTGCACGGGTGGGCTGCCATCGGAATGATCTCATTTCCCAACTTTATGTTGGAAGCTCAAAGACCTGAGGAAAGATGATCAGTACTGAAAGCAAAGCCTGTGCAGCATGGAGTTGCCGGTCATGGATTTGGATGCTCTGTCAAGGATTGTTATGCACAGACTTTGGTTTCTAAGAAATCTTCAGAGCCTTTGTCCACTTATGCAACTTTTTATTGCACTCTAAATCTTGTCTCACCTTAAGTAATTTTCCATTGATACTATGTATTAAAATGACTAACCAATCAAACGCTTTGAAATTTTTCTCTTTATTAGGTTTAAAGTTTGGCTAATCATCTAGTGTTTTGTACCATTCCTCCCCCCCCCCCTTCCAGGATCCTTAGACATGGTTTGTGGAAAGCATTGTAGGATTCAAGAATGGCTGTCGCTGGTCATGGTTTACAGTTCAGATTTCTGTAATGCAATATGGGATCTTGTTCCAGTGCTGACATTTTATTTGGTCTAGTTTTCTTCTGTCGTTATTCCAGTATATTGTTGTTCAGAGTTTGTAACCTCACACTGCACACAGGAAGATGCTGAACTTGAGGTATCTTATGTAATCACTCAATCAATGCTTTTCTGACAAAGTGTCTTTGGTTCTTAAAGGGTTAATGTGTTGCTTTGATTAGTTTGAAGCTCCAGAAGGCAATAGATGATGGGAGACAGTTTAGTAGCAACAGCGGTTCAGTGTTTGCTTTCTTAACAGGCTGTCCTGTGTATTGTAAATGCTGTCCTTTTGTGTTTTTTTCATCTTAAGAACCAATGAAATAACTGTTCTGTGATTAGTGCATAGTCTTTGCAGATCCTTGGTCCTGAAAGGGTTAATGTTTTGATTGTGAGGTAGTACTTTATATATATATATAGAGGGTGTGATGTGTTGGAGGTTGAAAGTGGACACTGCAGGTTTTCCATGTGAATGATGTCACGTCATCCACTCGTAATCTCCCTTTGCAGCACTTAACCAAAATGATAATTCAAAGGTCACTTTGTTTCTCTTGCTGGGATTAACATTGGCCATGTTGTCCAATTCAACTGTTGCAGTGAATGTTCTGTGTCCTTTTGATTAGCTTATTCCTAACCCTGAGTTTAGCTTCTTCATTTAAGCTGTATTTGAATGTTGACATATTAAAGCCTGACGCAATAATATAGAATTAAATGCACAGCTGGTAAAGTGGTCAGCGATGGTTTATCTGGAGTCTGCATGAGAAAGTGGTGCACGTGGTTACTGTGGATGTTAATGGAAGTTTCACATGTTCTATTGTTTGGTCTGTCTGCCTTCAAATTACACATTCTGCAGGTGTTTATTAAACTAAATGTGAGAACTTGCAAAGATTTATTTTCCCCAATTAGTAACTTTACAAATGACATGGATCAGTTTGGATTCCTCTCCCCCCCCTCCCTCCAATTCTAATGGTATGTGGATGGCTTTCTGTTGTCCCTTTTGGCTTCAATACCTGTTTAGTTGTACTTCACTTTTGTGGTGATGGATCAGTGTTGGTTCTGGAATGATTTGTCAACATTCATGGTCTTGCTGGATATGTGTTTTTTATTTAAGCAGAGGTGCTTGAATAGTGGTGTGTATGTGTCCTGCAACCCTCAGGTTTGCCTGCAGTTAATACTTGTTGAAAGTGACATTCTAGCGGCTTACAATTTTTTCTTTATCAAGCTCTCCTTGTGTCACTTTTTTTTTTTTAGTGTGGCTTGACTTTCATGTCAGTTTTTAATAGATTAAGTTGTCACACAGGGTTATTTTTTATCCTGGTTTTTGCAATTGTGATAAGCTTAGGTCTTCAAATCTTACAATCTTTTCGGATGGTTGGAGCTTATACTGTCTGACTTGCATCTTTTTTGGCCTGTTTGTGCTGAATAGCAGCATGATCTTCTAAGTTGTGTTACTATTGCTGAATTGAATTTTTTTGTGTATTTTGTTATCTGACACATTGTATTTAGAGAATTGTCCTACTTTGGAACACTGTCCCCTTTTTTTTGGTTGCAGGGTTTCTATGCTTCTGGTTTATTGGATGACATTTTTCCACAGAATATTCCCATTAACTTTGGACCTTGCATTGGAACAAGCTAATTTTAATTTGACAACTTTATCCTGGAATTGCTATGGCCTGAGAAGTTGATCAGTAGAGTGAAGCTTGTGCAACATTGAGTCTTTGTTATGCATTTGGACTGTCATTGGTTTATTTTTGTTTGCAAGAAATCTTGTGCTTTTATTGACTTCTAGATACATTTTTTTGGGCATTCTAAATTTTGTATCACTTTCCTTTTGTTGCAACTTTGTATTAAAATGATGTTATCAAGGAATGGTTTGTAATCTTTGTTCCATATATTCTTGTGTGTGTGTTTTATGTTTGACTAATTTTGAAATTGTTATCTTCTATCTTCTATCTTCTATCTTCTATCTTCTATCTTCTATCTTCTATCTTCTATCTTCTATCTTCTATCTTCTATCTTCTATCTTCTATCTTCTATCTTCTATCTTCTATCTTCTATCTTCTATCTTCTCTTCTATCTTCTATCTTCTATCTTCTATCTTCTATCTTCTATCTTCTATCTTCTATCTTCTATCTTCTATCTTCTATCTTCTATCTTCTATCTTCTATCTTCTATCTTCTATCTTCTATCTTCTATCTTCTATCTTCTATCTTCTATCTTCTATCTTCTATCTTCTATCTTCTATCTTCTATCTTCTATCTTCTATCTTCTATCTTCTATCTTCTATCTTCTATCTTCTATCTTCTATCTTCTATCTTCTATCTTCTATCTTCTATCTTCTATCTTCTATCTCTATCTTCTATCTTCTATCTTCTATCTTCTATCTTCTATCTCTTCTATCTTCTATCTTCTATCTTCTATCTTCTATCTCTTCTATCTTCTATCTTCTATCTTCTATCTTCTATCTTCTATCTTCTATCTTCTATCTTCTATCTTCTATCTTCTATCTTCTATCTTCTATCTTCTATCTTCTATCTTCTATCTTCTATCTTCTATCTTCTATCTTCTATCTTCTATCTTCTATCTTCTATCTTCTATCTTCTATCTTCTATCTTCTATCTTCTATCTTCTATCTTCTATCTTCTAATCTTCTATCTTCTATCTTCTATCTTCTATCTTCTATCTTCTATCTTCTATCTTCTATCTTCTATCTTCTATCTTCTATCTTCTATCTTCTATCTTCTATCTTCTATCTTCTATCTTCTATCTTCTATCTTCTATCTTCTATCTTCTATCTTCTATCTTCTATCTTCTATCTTCTATCTTCTAATCTTCTATCTTCTATCTTCTATCTTCTATCTTCTATCTTCTATCTTCTATCTTCTATCTTCTAATCTTCTATCTTCTATCTTCTATCTTCTATCTTCTATCTTCTATCTTCTATCTTCTATCTTCTATCTTCTATCTTCTATCTTCTATCTTCTATCTTCTATCTTCTATCTTCTATCTTCTATCTTCTATCTTCTATCTTCTATCTTCTATCTTCTATCTTCTATCTTCTATCTTCTATCTCTATCTTCTATCTTCTATCTTCTATCTTCTATCTTCTATCTTCTATCTTCTATCTTCTATCTTCTATCTTCTATCTTCTATCTTCTATCTTCTATCTTCTATCTTCTATCTTCTATCTTCTATCTTCTATCTTCTATCTTCTATCTTCTATCTTCTATCTTCTATCTTCTATCTTCTATCTTCTATCTTCTATCTTCTATCTTCTATCTTCTATCTTCTATCTTCTATCTTCTATCTTCTATCTTCTATCTTCTATCCCTTGGGCATATGCTACAACAATGCATACATTGCTGTTCAGTGAAGAAAAGCATTTGGAACTTGAATCATGATAGATATTACTACCATATTGGACAGCTGTCCTATGTAAATGTTCACTAGAGTTTTGGATCCAAGAATGAAGCAATGACCTTTTAAATGTAACAACTTCCAAAGGGTTTAGCACAAGCTATATAAATGGTAATATACTGAGAAAAAACAAACAAACACTAATCAACTATTAGTTTCTTTGGTTGAGACTGAAAGTAAATTAAGATACATCTCCTATGGGACAAAACACACCAGACATTTTAAAAAGAACTTTATCCTAGATGCCAAAACTCATGGAGATATTAACACATCTGAATATAAAATGAGATCACATGTAACAATCAGGAATGTACTTCATAAAGCTCCAAATGCAAAGTCCACCACATTGTAATGAGGCACATATCAATGACACCAAAGCATTGACTACAAAGAACCATTGAACAGAATTCATTGATTGACAAACTTCATTAAACCATGCAAATGCTGTGTCTGCCTGACATTAGTAAGACACATGTAAAAAACATTAAACAAATGACAACTAAAAGCTTTATTGCAAATTCGGGATAAATACAACACACTAACCTTATTAGACTAAATGCCAAATTGAAATATTCCTGTAACAACAATTTGTATATCAACTACACAATATCAAAAGTAAAATAGGCTAGACACTAATACTAAAGCTACATTGCTGAGGAGAAAATAAAGAGTTCAAATCCCACCAAAAAATAAAACAAGTCTTTACTTCTACCACCCATTAAACTTTATCATTACAAACATTACTTCATACCTTTAACAAAATACTAGCAAAACAAAACCTAATGAATATTCACCTGCATTGAAAATACTAATTGTCTTACAATCAAATAAACAGAAAATCTAAATTTAATATAGGGAAATGGGGAACAAACTCTGACGCAACCACCAAAAAAAAAGTAAAAAGCAGAAAAGATATAATGGCAAGACAGAAAAAAACAACCCACTGGAACAAAAAACAAACTTCCCCTCAAAAAATAAACCCTCGGTTCAATCTAGCTTTGTCACCTCTGACAAATAAGAATTTAAAGATCTTTGCTAAACCATTAATTTATATCCCAACAGACATATTTACTTAAATTTGATGATACGTTAAGAATTCAAGATTTTTAACATAGAGAACCAGCCAACAACAAAAAAAACACACACAAACAACCTTTGCACCAATCAAAAATCAAGCACACATCAAAATATTCATCCTAACTATTTTAACAACATAAGCCACATGATAGGCTCACCACAAAAAGGAATGAAAAATACACAAAAAACTTTCAGAACATCCAACAATAATAAAAATAACTGCACATTAACCAAGTTAATATGGAACTGCCTTTAACAAAATATCTACTCATTACTAAATGATCCAACAACATGTGACAAAATACAGTGACCCCCCCCAAACAATATATACAAAGAAAAATGGAAGATTATATAACTAAGGGACTCCAAAGAAATTGCATCGATACCAACGTATTCCATTCCCTAATGAGAAAAAAAACCCATTTCATATGAAGTAAAAAAACAACGTAAAAAAATTTGTCTAATCTCACAAAGCATCCAATATTATCAGCTGTCAATCAACCATTTGACAAACAAACAACTAAACTATTTATTTGAAAGACCAGTACAAGATATCACAACATCTGAGAAAAATACTACAATGGCTTTAAAAAGAATATCATCCCCACAAGCAAGCCTCGGTAATGTAACCCTACTAACTATTGACATCAAAAACCTCGACGCAAAAATTCCACTTCAAGCTGCAATGCAAGCTCCGAGAGACTTTCTGTGTGAAACAAATACATATACAATGGTCCCTCTATTACATTTATTTCCAAAATACTTTCTAGGACTTTGACAAATAATTACTCCAGCTTTCAACACACGTACTATTTATAAAACACAAAAAATCACTAGCAACTGCAATGAGCACCAATGCCAACACATACATATGTCAATTCAAGAAATATTTTCTTTTTTAAAGTTTCAGTCCAATCTCATCAACTACATACAGTATTTTGATATAATTTCTGGCAGGGCTCCATAATTGAAGCCCGTAAAAAACAACCTTTAACACACTCCCATGAAACTGACTTTACAAACACACGTGTCAAAAATACTATTCCTTGATATTCAAACATGTCCTAATAAGAATACACTGCAATACTCTTAAAATTCTAAACCTTCACAACAAAATACATTATTACATGCCACTGGTGCCCATCCTCAGCACATTCAAATAACACTACCTTTTGCACAATTTTTAACAGTAACTACAACTAACCCTGAAGATCAGAAGCAAAGCCACATTACATATGAAAAATTTAGAGCACAAAAATACTGCTGCATGCAGCACGAGAAATAACTAAAAACACACAAAAGGGGCTATACATGTAACTAACAAGAGGCTCCAATGTCACACACCACGGTTTAACACTGCTGAAAAGTAACTAGTCTGTTCTCAATAAAAAATGGTCAATTTTAAAACTAAATTCTTCCTTAACAAGCATTTTCAAACATTATTATTATTATTACTCTTTATAAAGCAACAGCATATTCTGCAGCGCTGTACAATAAGCACAATATAGACAGGGTTACAATACATTGAACAACATTTGACAAACAGTACAGGAGGAGATGAGGGCCCTATTCCCGTAGGAACTCACAATCTGGAGGGTTGGGGTTGGAAACAGGAGTAGAGGACTGTAAGGTGAGAGTGATTGATGGTTGCGTCAGTGAGTTGAGTGGTAGGCTTCCCTAAATAAGAATGTTTTCAGGCAACATTTGAAAGAAGAGAAGTTAGGGGAAAGTCTGACAGTACAAGGGAGAGCGTTCCAGAGAGTGGAGGCTGCATGTGAGAAATCCTGCAGTCTATCATGGGAAGAGGTGATGCGGGGAGAAGCTAGGCGCAGGAAACTGTTTGACCTTAGGGAGCAAGCCGGGGTGTATTTAGTGATTAGTGAGGACAGGTAGTGAGGGTTTTGTAGGTAAAGATAAGGATTTTCAACTTAATTCTGCAGTGGATAGGGAGCCAGTGAAGGGACTCGCAGAGGGGAGCGTCGGAGATAGAGCGGCGGGTGAGGTGAATTAGCCTGGCGGAGGCCTTCAGGATGGAGAGGCGGAACAGAGGGAGACCATATAAGAGATTATTGCAATAGTCGAATCGGGAGATTACCAGGGCGTGTAGGAATTGTTTTTTGATGACAGCGGTAACAAATGGCCGAATTCTGGAAATATTACGTAGTTGATATCTGCAGGAGGAGGAAAGAGACTTGATGTGGAGGATGAAGGAAAGAGCAGAGTCAAGTGTAACTCCAAGGCAGCAAACTTGGTTTGATGGGGATACCCTCCACCGTGATAGAGAAGTCAGGAGGTGGGGAGGCATTGGAGGGAGGAATAAGTAGGAGTTCAGTCTTTAACATGGTGATCTTTAGGTGGTGGGAGGCCATCCAGGAGGAGATGCCAAATAAACAGTCACTAACTTTTGAGAGGACAGGGGGAGAGAGATCAGGGGTAGAGAGGTAGATCTGAGTGTCATCTGCGTAGAGGTGGTAATTAAAGCCAAAGCTGTTGATGATTTTGCCCAGGGAGGAGGTGTAGATGGAAAACAGCAGAGGACCAAGGACAGAGCCTTGAGGTACACCAACAGATAGAGTAAATGAGGAGGAGGACTTACCAGAAAAGGACACACAGAAGGACCTGTTGGATAAATAGGAGTCGACCCAAGCGAGTGCAGTGTCACCGAGACCCAGAGACTTGAGGGTCTGTAGAAGGAGGGAGTGGTCAACAGTGTCAAAAGCAGCCGAGAGGTCCAGCAGGATGAGAATAGAATAGTGGCCGTGTTTTTTAGCAGTTAGGAGGTCGTTGGTGACTTTGAGGGCAGTTTCAGTTTAGTGTAGGGGACGGAAGCCAGATTGCAGGCGGTCAAGTAGGGAATTGGAGGACAGGAAGAGGGAGAGGCGGTTGAAGACTACTTTTTCTAAGAGCTTTGATGTGAAGGGAAGCAGGGATACAGAGCGGTAGTTGGATGGACAGTTGGGATCTAGGGATGGTTTCTTTAGTAAAGGGGTAACTAGCGCGTGTTTGAAGGCGGATGGAAAGGAGCCAGTGGAGAGAGATAGGTTGAAGATGTGTGTGAGAGCAGGGGTGAGGGAGGAGGACAGGGGAGGAATTAGATGTGAGGGAATGGGGTCAAGCGGGCACGTTGTGAGATGTGAGGAGGACAATAAGGAATTGACTTCCTCCTCAGTGGCTGGGAGGAAGTGGCAGAGGGGACCTGTGGGAGTGCAGGTGGCAGATAACTATCTTATGTTGGGATGTTGCTTCTGCTAGTTAAAGTTTTACTGAGGAAGTAGTCTGCCAGTTCCTGAGCGCTGAAGGTAGCTGAGGGAGGAGGTGCGGGTGGGTAGAGGAGGGTGTTGAAGGTGGACCAGAGCCGTTTAGGGTTGGAGGACAGCGTAGATGTAAGAGAGGAGAAGAAGGATTGTTTGGCCAAGTGGAGGGAAGAAGTGTATGACCGGAGAATAAACTTGAAGTGAACAAAATCAGCTTCAGAGCAAGATTTCCTCCAGGCACGCTCTGCGGTGCGGGAGCATCTTTGCAGGCAGCGAGTCTGGAGGGTGTGCCAGGGCTGAAGCTGGCGGCGTGGGGACTTACAGAGTCAAAGAGGAGCAAGAGTGTCTAGAGCAGAGATAGAGTAGTGTTGTAGTGATTAGTGGCAGCATCAGGGCAGGTGAAGGATGAGGTGTGAGGGAGGTGGTGAAGTAGGTTGGAGAAGTGATGGGGGTCCACGGCATGTAGATTTCTGCAATTGTGTGTGCGGGGTGGGGGAGCAGGGTGTTTAGGAAGTCCAGATAGGTTGAAAGAGAGAAGGTGGTGGTCAGAGATGGGGAAAGGGCGACAGTTGAACTCAGAGATGGAGCAGAGGTTGGAAAAGACAAGGTCAATAGCGTGACCATCGCGGTGGGTACGGAGGAGGGAGGATTGTGTGAGTCCAAGGGAGGATGTGAGTGAAAGAAGTTTGGAGGCAGCAGGGGCGGAAGGATCGTCAATGGGAATGTTGAAGTCGCCGAGAATTAGGCATGGAAGATTAGAAGACAGGAAGTGAGAAAGCCAGGTAACAAAGTGGTCAAAGAACTGGGAGGTTGGTCCCGGTGGGCGGTAGATGACTGCCACCCTGAGAGCCAGAGGAGAGAACAGGCGGATGCAGTGTGTCTCGAAGGAGGAGAAGGAGAGGGATGGGGGTGGAGGGAGATGCTGGTAGGTGCAGGTGGGAGAGAGCAGGAGTCCGACCCCTGCCACCATTTCTCTCACCAGGTCTGGGGGTATGGCTCAAGTGTAGACCGCCATGTGAGAGAGCAGCAACGGAGGCCGTGTCAGAGGGAGTTAGCAATGTTTCAGTTAAAGCTAGGAGGTCATGGACGGCTGTGAGTTTGTTGCACACAGAGCGAACATTCCAGAGGGCGCAGGAGAAAGAGGACAGGCGCTGAGGGATGATGGGAATAAGGTTGCTGGGCTTGCAGGGAGGTGATTTATGTGTGATGGAGATAGGATGAGAGGGAAGTATTGGATGTGTTGTGGGGCCAGGGTTAGGGGATATGTCACCTGCATAGAGTAACAGGAGAAGGTGGGAGTGATTGGCAACACAAGAGATAGAGGGAGACCATGTTCTGAGGAAACAAAGGAGCTCATGCGAGGCCGTCAGGTGGGACGAGAGGAGGGAGGGAAAGATGCAGATAGTGTAGGGGTCGGTGGTAGAGGGGCAGGAGTTCCATTTAAGGAGAAAGGTACAAGTAAAGAGCAGAAGAGTGAGAGAAAGCATAATATAGACGGATGTTTACCCAGAGTAAAAAGTGGGCCTTGCAGTTCCTTCCTCCAGTCCCGCATAAAACAATATCTTGTTACAAGCAAAGTAAGAACTTAAAAAAAGATGATTCCGCACTGATCCTATTCAGAGCAACACTAAAAATCTATACAACTTTTGCAAATACTGCATGCAAAAGATGCCTACTATGCATCGCATGTGCCCCTCTACTACCTTCACCCATCCACACAGAAACGTCAACAGAACAGCTTATCCTGATGATCAATCTGACTAACCTGTAGATGGACGCTTCCTGCAACAAAATCAGACGTTAACATTACAGCCCTGAGGAATCTGTTGGCACTTTATAAATACCTTTGACTGTAACATCATTGAAATTCACATCCGTCAACCATATTCTTCAAAACCCACAATATGGGGGAGAGGAAACGTGGCCAGATGCTTCTCCAGAAAGAGATGTTCTGGATTCACCACCTAAAAAACATTTCCAGACTCATTAAAAGGAAAAATTACTTATTCCACGTTTTACAACAACTTGAGTATCACCGTGACAACTAATACTATTGTGTATGCCTAGCCCTGATAACTTAGAATAATAATATCAATCCAAGTAAATCTTAAACTTTACATACCCTTGGTGAATTTGACCTCCTAACATGCACACAAGTTGACGCAAACAGATTTCAATGGCTATTAAAAATAACTGTCCTCACGTTTGATCTACTTGCATCTAATTAGTGTGTGTATAAAAGGTCAATCGCTTTCTGGACTCCTGACAGACCCTCGCATCTTTCATCACATGCTGCACTAACTTTTCTAGATTCGGAACCACAGAGAAAGCAAAAGAATCATCAAAAGATCTGCAGGAAAAAGGTAATTGAACTTTATAAAACAAATAAGGGATATAAAAACACAGCCAAAGAATTCAAACTCAAACAATCAGCAGTGTTCAAACTCTAAGGCTAGAGTCAGACAAATGCATTTTTCACATCGACCGTCAAAAAGGGCATTCAAACGAATGGACGCATTTTTTCACGGAAGACGCGATAGCGATCATACGATCAACAATAACGGCCATGATTTTTTAGAAATCAAAAACAGTAAACTTTGGGTGTATGGACGTTATGTTGGCTGGACATGAACAGCATCTGACATCTCCTAATCGCACACACATGCCGCTATGCAGACGCAGCGCTCTCTCTACATCAGTACTAGCAGTTTGACATTCTCAAAAAAAATGCTTTCGTTTGCCACTTGCGTTATGCAGGCGCACTTTCGTGCAGCCGTTCTTCATATGTTGCCCAGCATTGGACATCATTTGCTGCTAGCACTGCTGTGATTAAGTACATCTAAACGCACATTAATACTCGTCTGACCCGAGCCAAATACGTGGAAAATGAGGAATTTGGTTGAAACCAAACCACAGTCAGCTAAAACAACTGCAATTTCAAACACAACTGCCAGGAAAATTGTTCAAGATGCAAAGAAAAACTCACAAATAACTTCAGGTGAAATACAGGACTCTCTGTGCATCTTGAAACACAGCACTTACTTTCAATAAGGAAACTCTTGAAAAAACAAGGGCTCCACATTCAAGTTGCTAGAAGAAAGCCATTACTACAGAAATGCCAGAAAGGATCCCACTTACAATAAACCAAACATTCCAGAGACCAGCCTCAAACCTTCTGACACAAAGTCATTTGGAATGAGGAGAACTAAATTTTACTTTTTGATCGCAACGCTACATTTGGAGACAAGTCAACAAGACCTATGAGGAAAGTTACACCGATCCTACCTTAAAAAACACACAGGTAGATCGCACATGATATGGGACCTACAAAAGGCACAGGAAATTGCATCAAAATGAATGGCAGGGTGAATGCAGTATGTCTTGAAACTGATGTGGTGCTCCACACCTCAAACCCCAACACTTTTATTCCCATAGCAAATAACCCCAAAACAAACACACACTTGCCATGGAAAAGAAAGACTTTATGTTCATTTATATTGCATGGTGTGATTTTAAAAATACTTTGATTCCTCTATGTGTCTTTAGAGATGTGTTTCTTTTGCGTACAATGTAATTATATTTGAGGAATCAGTAATTATGCAAGAATGTGGTTTATCTTTTTCCATGTTTGAGGAGTCATGAGTCTAGGACACTGTTTCACTGACAAGGCTGTCTAATGTGTGACAAAAAAGGATTATGTAAAGGAGGTGTGTGATAACTGACATGATGAAATTAGAATCCCAAAAAGTCTAGCTTTGTATAATTATGTTCCAAAGCTTTATAAGGGATGTTGATATATATAAGTGATCCCTGATGGACCACATAAATATGATTTTCTTAGTAAAGCAGATAGTTCTTTGTTGATACGTGCAGCTTGTCTGGTGTGTTATTCCTCTGCGCTCACTGTCAGAAAGCACCAATCAGCCATCTGAAAGACCAACCTAACATCAGACCTACAGATTACCTGGCCACCAGCACTAGCAAAGATCCCTGCCATCCAACCCAGGTCTCCCTGCAGACAGAAGCGAGTGGGTCAAGATGCTGAAGACCGCGTTCCCAGTAACCAGGCTGACCTCAACAAGGGGGTATCGGGAAAGCAACAGAGACACACGAGAGCGACTTCCATCACAAACTATGTTATCAAAAAACACTGCACGAGAAATTGCATTCATCAGCCCTGAAGCTGCACGTGGGATGTACTTGGTCGTTCCAACGTGGCAATGATCCAAAACACGAGGTCATTGGCTACAGAATCAGAAACTCAAGGTTCTGGAGTGGCCATCTCAGTCTCCTGACCTCAATATCATCAAAGAGATCTCAAGCGTCCAGTTCATGCAAGACAGCCCAAGAATTTACTGCAGGAACTGGAGGCTTTTTGTCAAGAAAAATGGCCAGCTTTACCTTCCGAGAAGAGAAAGAACCTCATCCGCAAATACCACAAACCACTTCAAGCCGTCATTAAAAGCACAACACACAGTATTAACAACTGGGATATGTAAACTTTTGATCAGGGTCATTTGGGTAGTTTATGGTGTCATTATGATTTAAAAAAAGAGTAAACGTGCTTGATTGATAATAAATGGCTTCAGCCAAACAGTAACCGTGAGTGAAACAAATGTTTCTGTGTTATCGTTCGTAGTCTCTAAACAATAACTAAAGAATCATAAATTCTACCACAGTATGTAAACTTATGAACGCAACTGTACATACAAGCATCGAATTGAAACTGGTCAGGCCTAGCTCCTGCTAAATAGGATCCAATAAACCAAAAACAATGCTGTTCAAAAGTAGCTTTGACCAGATGAATAAACCTGAGCTGGCCTAAAAAAATAAGGAAAAAAAATATAAATAATACGGTGTAGCATTAATTGAAATGTTCTATGTAAAAACAGACCCAGGATGCTAAAAAGTGAGACAGACATCATTTGCATTTCTTACCCAGAATTCTTTGATGCATATGTTTAATGTAGCCCAAGAGCTCTGGGAGACAGTTCTTTGAATTGCTGTAATGTGCAAATGGCTTCTACAGTCAAAAACTATATACAGTCAAATCCAGAAATATTGGAACATCGACACAATTCGAACATCTTTGGCTCTAAACACCACCACAATGGAGTTGGAATGAAACAAACACAATCTGCTTTAACTGCAGACTGTCAGCTTTAATTTGAGGGTATGTACATCCATCTCAGGTGAACGGTGTAGGACTTACAGCAGTTTGCAGATGTGCCTCCCAATTGTTAAGGGACCAAAGGTAATGGGACAGAATAATAATAATCATAAATCAAACTTTCCCTTCTTAATACTTGGTTGCAAATCCTTTGCAGTCAACCACAGCCTGAAGTCTGGAACGCATAGACATCATTCACCAGTAGGCATGAGCAAAACACCCCCAAGTTCGGTTCGCATTCCAACTCAAACTTTTCAAATGTTCGGATTCAAACTCAAACTCAATGCAAGTCAATGGGACTCAAAATTTGATTTTTTTGAATGCCCTCCAGGAGGCCATAAAAGCTAGATAGTTGCCATAAAAGGTGTATGGGGGTCCGGGTAGTGCCCTGGGGGACAGGAAACAAGGACAAAAAGTTTTTTAAAAAACCATTTTTAAAGGGACAATGAGTTTTCCACGAAATAAAGGTTAAAAATAAAAACTAAAAATTCCTTCAAATATCGGGCCTAGGAAGTCCCCACAACCTGCCCGTGAAGTGGCGGATTTCTAGAATGTATAGAAATATATATAAAAAAAAAATGACATTTCAAATGATAGTAAATAGTTTTCCTTTAATCTATCCATAAACAACTGCTTGGGGCAGCAGTCTGTATGAAAAGAGGAGACATTTTCAGACACGCAGAAAAAGTTTAGTGATCTTTTGGCTAATTTGTGGTGAAACTTATGCAGGCTTTCGATGAAACTAACAATAGGTCCTTTAAAATCGGGCCTTTAGCGTCGGCAACAGTGCCATCACACAATAAGCCCTCTGAAGATATGAATCTGATACAGGCGTCAGTGTCAATGCACCCAAATACTGTGCCTTTGGTGCCAGGCCAGCAAGTACCATCATACAGTAACCCCTCTGTAGTATTATGGAAAAATGCAGGGGTGGACCTTGCAGTCCTAGATTCAAAAGATATGAATCTGGTAATGGGCATCAGTGCACCCAGATATTGTGCTTTTGGTGCCAGACTGCCAGGCTAGCAAGTACCATCATACAGTAACCCCTCTGTAGTATTGTGGAAGACTGCAGGGTTGGACCCTGCAATTCCAAAAATTTAAATGATATCAATCTGACACAGGCGTCAGTGCAGCCAAATATTGTGCCTTTCATGGCAGCAAGTGCATTCACACCGTAACCCTTTTGTGGTATTGTGGAAGAGTTCAGGGCTGGAGGTTTTGTGAATGCAAAATAGATCCCCAATCTATTCCGTTACGTCAGCATCAGAGGATTGATAACTGCTGATCCAGGACTGATTCATTTTTGTTTAAAGAGTTTTTATTATTTTCAAAACAAAAATACCATAAGTGCAACAGTGTCATAAGTACGCGCTAGGCACAGCGCTCCATATTGTGGCACAACATACCGTAAACACATATAAATATGAGAATCATATAAGTCATATACACTAAGCTGATCAACTCAGGTCTGAAGACAATCAAAATAGAAAGAAAAAGAAAGTAGGGGGGAAAAAACAGGAAAGACGCTTCATAAAGTAAACTGAATCACATTAATTCCAGGTGAGGTGCAAATGTAACAGCAGTCAGTACTAGATTTTCGAGTGGGAGATCCATCGATCTCAAGTGGAGGGAGGAGGTGGTGTAAGTATCGGGTCTGGGATGGATGCCACTAGCTGCACCGCGGGAGAGAGAGCTGAACGTTTATGAAGAAAATCTGACCACCAGAACCACGTCTTAAAATATTTTAGATACTGGTTCTCTAAAGAGTAGTGGAGCTCTTCCAAAGTACGAGTGCGTTCCACCACTTCAATCCATTCCCTAACAGTGGGGGCGGTAGTCTGTTTCAGGGCTCGAGTCGAGCGGCAACGCGCAGGAACGGCGTTCCCTCACTTTTCCCACAGCGGGAACGCAGCGTTCCCGCTGTGGCCCGAGCCCGAACGCCGCCGCCGCACATTGCCGGCGGCCGGCGTGTTTCCTGTTACAAGGGCCGGTGACAGAAGGTGGAGCCGCTCGCCTGGCTGTTTCATAGTTCCCAGGCGAGCGGCTGCACTTCCTGTCAGCGGCCACTGAAGCAGGAAGCACGCGGCCGCTGGCAGAGGAGCAGAAGCAGCAGCAAAGGTGAGCTGGGCTGGGGGCAGTATCCCTGAGACCTGGGGGGGGGGCAATATCCATGAGACCAGGGGGGCAATATCCATGAGAGCTGGGGCATTATCCATGAGACCTGGGGGCATTATCCATGAGACCTGGGGGCATTATCCATGAGATCTGGGGGGCATTATCCATGAGAGCTGGGGCAATATCCATGAGTGCTGGGGCATATCCATGAGACCAGGGGGCAATATCCATGAGAGCTGGGGCATATCCATGAGACCAGGGGGCAATATCCATGAGAGCTGGGGCATTATCCATGAGAGCTGGGGCATTATCCATGAGAGCTGGGGCATTATCCATGAGAGCTGGGGCATTATCCATGAGAGCTGGGGCATTATCCATGAGAGCTGGGGCATTATCCATGAGAGCTGGGGCATTATCCATGAGCTGGGGCATTATCCATGAGACCAGGGGGCAATATCCATGAGACCAGGGGGCAATATCCATGAGAGCTGGGGGCATATCCATGAGAGCTGGGGGCATTATCCATGAGAGCTGGGGGCATTATCCATGAGACCTGGGGGCATTATCCATGAGACCTGGGGGCATTATCCATGAGAGCTGGGGCAATTATATCCATGTGAACTGGGGAAAATATATCCATATAACCAGTGCTGTGTATATTATTCTTGGGGTTCAGTGCTGTGTATGTTATTCTGGGGGCTCAGTGCTATGTATATTATTCTTGGGGTTCAGTGCTGTGTATATTATCCTGGAGGCTCAGTGCTGTGTATATTATTCTGGGGGCTCAGTGCTGTGTATGTTATTCTGGGGGTTCAGTGTTGTGTATGTTATTCTGGGGGCTCAGTGCTGTGTATGTTATTCTGGGGGCACAATGTTGTGTATGTTATTCTGGGGGCTCAGTACTGTGTATGTTATTCTGGGGGCACAATGTTGTGTATATTATTCTGGGGGCTCAGTGCTGTGTATATTATTCTGGGGGCTCAGTGCGGTGTATGTTTTTCTGGGGGCTCAGCGCTGTGTATATTATTCTGGGGGCTCAGTGTTGTGTATGTTATTCTGGGGGCTCAGTGCTGTGTATGTTATTCTGGGGGCACAATGTTGTGTATATTATTCTGGGGGCTCAGCGCTGTGTATATTATTCTGGGGGCTCAGTGTTGTGTATGTTATTCTGGGGGCTCAGTGCTGTGTATGTTATTCTGGGGGCACAATGTTGTGTATATTATTCTGGGGGCTCAGTGCTGTGTATATTATTCTGGGGGCTCAGTGCTGTGTATATTATTCTGGGGGCTCAGTGCTGTGTATGTTATTCTGGGGGTTCAGTGTTGTGTATGTTATTCTGGGGCTCAGTGCTGTGTATGTTATTCTGGGGGCACAATGTTGTGTATGTTATTCTGGGGGCTCAGTACTGTGTATGTTATTCTGGGGGCACAATGTTGTGTATATTATTCTGGGGGCTCAGTGCTGTGTATATTATTCTGGGGGCTCAGTGCTGTGTATATTATTCTGGGGGCTCAGTGCGGTGTATGTTTTTCTGGGGCTCAGCGCTGTGTATATTATTCTGGGGGCTCAGTGTTGTGTATGTTATTCTGGGGGCTCAGTGCTGTGTATGTTATTCTGGGGGCACAATGTTGTGTATATTATTCTGGGGGCTCAGCGCTGTGTATATTATTCTGGGGGCTCAGTGTTGTGTATGTTATTCTGGGGGCTCAGTGCTGTGTATGTTATTCTGGGGGCACAATGTTGTGTATATTATTCTGGGGGCTCAGTGCTGTGTATATTATTCTGGGGGCTCAGTGCTGTGTATATTATTCTGGGGGCTCAGCGCTGTGTATATTATTCTGGGGGTTCAGCACTGTGTATATTATTCTGGGGGCTCAGTGCTGGGTATATTATTCTGGGGGCTCAGCGCTGTGTATATTATTCTGGGGGTTCAGCACTGTGTATATTATTCTGGGGGTCTGTGCCTGGAGATATATATATATATATAATGCGTTAGTCCAGTTGCCACAATCACGAGTATACCTGTACATAGTGATACCTTTCACTGATCAGTATAGTTTCCAGTTTACACTCTTGAAAGCTTGTCTTTTAAATGTAAAGTTAACCCAATAAAAATGGTATCACCGGCACGCGCTGCTATACTCGTGATTATATATATATATATATATATTATATTATTTTCTTCAGGTAATGGGGGTTGTGGAATTCGTGGGTGAGTTCCCTCACTTTTTTTCCCAGGACTTGACCCCTGGTCTGTTTCCATTTCCGTGGAATGAGGGATTTGGCTGCATTTAAAAGGTGTAACAATAAAGAGGCTTTATACAGTTGTGTTCAAAATTATGCAACCCCCACTGAAATTGAGTGTTTTGGCCAGTTTGACATTGATTTTGATCATTCAGTCATCTTGCTTACAATTAAATCAAAGAGGCACGTGTAGGTCAGACAAATATAACATAACATTTATAATGAAATAACCACAAATGTCTTTTCTGTGCTCACATCATTATCAGTTTTATTCAACCCCCAAGTGACATTCAATCTTAGTACTTAGTACAACATCCTTTTACAGTTATAACAGCTTTTAAACGTGAAGCATAGCTTGACACAAGTGTCTTGCAGCGATCTACGGGTATCTTCGCCCATTCGTCATCGGCAAAAGCCTCCAGTTCAGTCACATTCTTAGGCTTGCGCACTGCAACTGCTTTCTTTAAGTCCCACCAGAGGTTCTCAATCGGATTTAAGTCTGGTGACTGCGATGGCCACTCCAAAATGTTCCAGCCTTTAATCTGCAACCATGCTCTAGTGGACTTGGAGGTATGCTTGGGATCATTGTCCTGTTGAAAGGTCCAACGTCTCCCAAGCCTCAGGTTTGTGACGGACTGCATCACATTGTCATCCAATATCTCCTGGTACTGAAGAGAATTCATGGTACCTTGCACACGCTGAAGCTTCCCTGTACCTGCAGAAGCAAAACAGCCCCAAAGCATGATTGACCCCCCGCCATGCTTCACAGTAGGCAAGGTGTTCTTTTCTTCATAGGCCTTGTTCTTCCTCCTCCAACATAGCGTTGATCCATGGGCCAAACAGTTCTAGTTTTGTTTCATCAGTCCACAGAACACTATCCCAACTTCTGAGGTTTGTCCACATGACTTTTGGCATACTGCAGTCGACTCTTCTTATTCTTTGGAGACAGCAAGGGGGTGCGCCTGGAGTTCTGGCATGGAGGCCTTCATTACGCAGTGTGCGCCGTATTGTCTGAGCTGAAACTTCAGTACCCACATCTGACAAATCTTTTCTCAGTTCCTCAGCAGTCACACGGGGACTTTTCTCCACTCTACGCTTCAGGTAGCGCACAGCAGTCGAAGTCAGCATCTTCTTTCTGCACGACCCAGGTAGCGTTTCAACAGTGCCCTTTGCCTTGAAATTTGCGAATGATGCTTCCTATGGTCTCTCTTGGTATGTTTAACATCTTTGCAATCTTCTTATAGCCATTGCCCTTCCTGTGAAGGTAATCACCTCTTCTCTTGTCTTCCTGGACCATTCTCTTGACTTCACCATGTTTGTAAACCACACCAGTAAATGTCTAGAAGGAGCTGAGTATCACAGTCATTTTAAAGCTGCCTAATTGGTGCTTATTATGCTTTATTGCTGCTCCGTGACATCCACAGGTGTTTTCAATACCTGATTGAAAACACTTGAATGAACCTCTGTTCTTCAGAGTGGTAGTCTTTAAGGGGTTGAATAATTGTGTCAATGAAGAATTCACAAAATAAACATTTATTACCTGTATTACAAAACAAATTGATGTCATTTTAGTTGCATATGGTTCTTTAAAAAGTCCTTGTAGGATTTCATTCTGATACAATTACAAATGTACACTAATTCCCTAAAACCCTTTACAGCATTGGGGGTTGAATAATTTGAAACACAAACTGTACGTGTTGACTGAGAATGGGACTAAATGAAAAAGAATCAACTGAGGTGAGTCATCTGATTTAAAGCCAGTAATGTCCTCAATATGCACTAAAATCTCAGACCAGTAAGCAGTGAGGACCGGACAGCTCCACCATAAATGCACATATGTACCAGTCGCACCAAGGCATCGCCAGCATTGAGAGGAAGTTTGCGAGAACATGCGATTTAAGCGGACCGGTGTAAGGTACCAGCGTGCTAGGAGTTTAAAATTAGCGAGCTGCACTGAAAGGCTCATAGAGGAGTATTTATTGATAGAAAAATTTTTGGTCCAGTCTTCCTCTGAAATGGGTTCTGGGAGTTCATCATGCCATTTGGATACATATGAGGGTACCTTGGGTTGGGATGAGGAAAGGAGTAGTGCGTAGAGTGACGAGAGAACATGTATTGGTGGGGGGTCCATCGTACACAAAGTCTCGAACACAGTCATAGTAGTGCGGAGAGGCATAGACGTTAGTTTAGTTACAAAATGAGTTAATTGGCCATATTTAAAACATTCAAGGGGGGTATGAGTGGTTCTTGGTGCCAATAGTATTAGTGGGGACAGTACCTGATCTGTACAACAGCGCGCAATGGGTAGATACGGTCCGTCCGGGTCTATGTCTAAAAAAGGTGTTTGCCTGCCCGGAAGGAAATCTGGATTATGTGACACTGGGTACAGGGGGGAAATATCTGGGGGAAAGGTCGGGTCTGGAACGGACTTCTCTCCACAGCCGGAGAAGCTGCGGAGCAGTGGGGTGATCTGGGGATATCACCAGGGAGCTAATGGCCGCTAGCTGCCATGGCACAGATGCAATCGGTACTTGGAAAGCACATTGCTCCAATGCCACCCACAACTTGATCGGAGGAGACATTGACCAATCACATATCCGCGTCAGCAGGACTGCTTGGTAGTAAGATTCCAAATGGGGCAGCCCCAAACCTCCCTTATCCCTGGGGCGAATCATATCCTTATAAAGATATACGGGGGCAGGTAGCGCCCCATATAAATTTCAGGAAGCCAGATCTCAACGCCTGGAAATATGCCCGAGGTATTTTAACCGGAACCGCCTGAAATACATACAGAAACTTTGGGAGGACAGTCATTTTCAGATAATTAACCCGGCCAAGCCACGAGATATGTGGTTTACTCCATTTGCGCAGCTCAAGTAAAGTATTGTTCAGGAGTGGTGTATAATTTGCTGTGAACAGGTCCCTGGGACACCGCGTGAGAGTAGTACCCAAATAACGTAGGGAATCCCTAGTCCACTGAAATGGGCATATATCCGTTAGGGCCTGGTAAAGGTCTGGTGACACCCCCACCCCCATAGCCTCGCACTTTGAGTCATTAATTAAAAAATTGGACAAAGTCTGGAAAGTTCGTAATTCCTTTAGTACGTGTGGGAGGGATCGGAGAGGATTGGTGAGAGTAAAAAGGACATCATCCGCGTATGCTGATATTTTATAGTGGTGGAATGGGAGGGAAAACCTCGAATTTCGTCATTATCCCGAACCCGTTGCATAAAAGGTTCCAAAGCGAGGACAAATAACAGGGGGGACAAGGGGCACCCCTGTCTCGTCCCGTTTCTAATGCAGAAAGGTGTCGAGTGTGTACCATTAATTCTAATCCGTGCCGTCGGGGAGGAATACAGTGCGAGAATCCATGACATCCATTTGGAGCCAAAGCCCATATGTCTAAGGACTCCAAATAGATAATGCCAGTCCACCCGGTCGAAAGCCTTTTCGGCGTCAACCGAGAGGAATATGGTAGGGTGTCCCTGATCTTGAGCCCGATGAATGAGATTAATAGTGCGAATGGTATTGTCCCGTGCCTCGCGCTGAATCACAAAGCCCGACTGGTCAGGGTGAATTAAGGCGGGTAATAAGGGGCTAAGGCGGAGAGCTAGCAATTTCGCAAACAATTTAACGTCCGTATTGATAAGGGAGATTGGGCGGTAGTTAGGGACTAAAGTGTGGTCTTTATCAGGTTTAGGAAGGAGAGTAATCGTGGCGAGGAGAGCCGATTGGGGAATAGTAACCTGGTCATCCAGGGAGTTAAAGGCCTGCAAAAAGTGAGGGCCTAAAGATGGGAGAAAGGTCTTATAATACCCCATTGTAAACCCGTCTGGGCCCGGGCTCTTACCCGATTTCATAGCTTTAACTGCTAAGGCAAGTTCTTCCATGGTGAAGGGAGCGTCCAGCGCTTCCCGTGCCTCCTTAGAAATAATAGTGTCATATGAATCTCGCAAGTACTTGTCAATTGCTTCCGAGGGAGGGGGGGTCTCTCTCAAATTGTATAGAGCTCTATAATAGGATAGGAAAGCCGCAGAAATATCTGGAGACGTGTGAGCCATCGACCCACCCACCTGACGTACTTTCGGGATATACGTGGCCATATGTCGTTGTCGGACCGCGTTAGCCAAAAGACGGCCACAACGGTCTCCCTGGGTATAATATTTAAGCTTAGTTATTTGTAGGGAACGAAGAGTATTACTTGTGAGCAAGTCGTTAAGAGCTGCTCGCTGTAGTGTCAGTTCTTTAAACGTATCTAACGACCCATGTGTTTTATGAGATGTCTCGAGAGTATGTATGACACCCAGGAGGTCCGTGATCCGTCCCGTCCGAAGTCTCTTTAGCCTTGCCCCGATTTGAATAAGTTTGCCCCTTATAACACACTTATGGGCTTCCCATACCATAGGCAGGGATACTTCTGGAGTCAAATTATCCCCAAAATAGTCAGTAATGGCCGTTTCAATGTCAGTCCTGTTTACGTCATCTTTGAGAAGGGCCTCATTAAGTCGCCAAGTCCTGTCACGTTCTGGGACTGCGGGAAGGGTGATTATTAAATGTACTGGGGCATGGTCTGACCAAGTGATGGGCTTAATAGTGGCGGACTTCAAGAAATGGAGGCCCTGATGAGAGACCAGAAAAGTATCCAGTCGGGAATAAGAACCCGCAGCAGAAGAGAAAAATGTAAAATCTCTCCCTTCCGGGTGAAGTACCCTCCAGCTGTCTACCAACTGCTGGCCGTGTAACAATTGGAGAAACCGCCGCCTTAAAGAAGGGTCGGGTCGGCATGAAGCGGAATTGCCCTCCCCAGGGGCGTCCAGATGGACATTAAAGTCACCGCCACAGATTATTATGCCTTCACTGTAGCGGGACAATTTGGTGAGGATAGCACGAAGTGCCTGGCATTGATTACGATTGGGGAGATAAATGTTAACCAGGGTGCAGCGAGTGAGGCCCAGGGTCCCTTTTAAAAACAAAAACCTACCCCCGGGGTCCGAGACATGACGAGCTAACAGTATGGCCACCCCCCGAGATTTTGAGGTTACAAAGTTACTCGCATAACTAGTGGAATAATGCGGTGATGATAAGGTCGGTGCGGAGTCTGCTCGAAAGTGCGTCTCTTGGACAAAGACGATGTCCCCGCCCTGCGCGCGGGCATCAGCCAGGGCCAGCCGACGTTTCATGGGGGTGTTCAGCCCCCTTGCGTTAAGCGTGATCAATCGGACCGTCGCCATAGTGGGAGTAATGGTAGGACTAGCCACAAGTACCAGCCTGGAAAGAAAAACCTGAGAGCGTCTGGGGGGAGAGGGAAAAAAGGTATTGCAAAAAGAGAAAAAAAGTAATCAATCAATAATAAAGTAATAAACATATATACATAGAGGCAGTGAGAATTCCTCCTCGGGGTGTATCCGGGCCCCGTGAGAAATTGCAAATCCGAAATACATTGACCTCTCAGTCGGTCCCCCGTCACGGGACTGGGGGCCGTGAGAGAGCACATATCAAACATTACAACTGTCACCGCTACTGGCGGGGGTGCGGTCGGCAGCGACAAGCTCGGTGAAAGCAAAATAGCTCAGTGTTCGAAGGTCGAACCGGGCAAACGATCAATTTCAAAAAATTTCTCATAAAGAGAAAGATAAACAATGTGGGTGATGAGTTGAGGGTAGGTAGAGTATGCGTAAGGGAGAGTCCTTCTGTTTACTCAGCCACGTGAGGACGGAGTAGTGGGTAGCTGGTCGCGCGGAGAGTCCGAGGGCCTCTGAGGTGGTTTCCTGCGTTTCACCGGGGTCTGCCATCTGGAGCGTTGGGGCCTGACCTGACCGGTGGTGTGAGTTACACTGGGGATAGCAAACCAGTCTGGGATGGACAAAGGCGGGACAGAGCCGAGCGAGAATGGCAGCATATCCTCCGGGGAAGACACAAAAAAGGATTCCCCTTCAATTGTGGTAGTAAGTGAAAAGGGGTATCCCCAGCGATATCGAATCTGTCGTTCCTGAAGAATTTGGGTGAGCGGTCTCAGGGCCCTCCTCGCTTGCAATGTAGACCAGGAAAGATCCGGAAAAACCTGAATTGAATGTCCCATCCGGTCACGGAGATCTGTGTTCCGGCTTGCCATCAGGATGCGTTCTTTGTCCACGTAATAATGTAGCCGGCAAATTATGTCTCTCGGGGCCGATGATGGGGTCCCCTTTGCCCTCAATGCCCTATGGGCTCGATCAAATGGAAGCGGGGCTTCAAGCGGGCGTTGTAGGAGTGGATTAAACAAATTGCGTAGCAAGGCTGGGATATCTTCCGAGGGGCCCTGCGGTTCAGGGATACCCCGAATTCTTAAATTATTTCGTCGTCCCCTGTTGTCCACATCATCCAGGTCTCTGCGTATCAGGGTAAAATATTTGGAGTGTGCACTGACCTGCTGCTCAAGAGCTAGCATTCTGTCCTCATTCTGGTCTTTAATATCTTCTAGGCCTTGTACTCTTGATCCAAGATGGAGGATATCCTGTGTCACGTGTTCCCAGCGTGCTTCCCATGCCGCTTCCATCCTCTGCAGCATGGAGTCCAAATCAGTCCTGGTCGGTAGGGACCTCAAAATGTCTCTAATGGACATTTCTTCCTCCTCTGATTGAAGTGGGCTGCGGGGAGGAGAGGACGCCGGAGTGCCGTCCGACGCTGGCGCCATCTTGGAATGGCGCCGGTCACACTGCACCGCCGGGTGCTCGGCAAAAAAGGTGGAGATATCCTCCGATCGGGATGGTTTGGGGGTGCCCAGAGGCTTACCTCCCCCCTGTCCCTTCTTTTTGTGAGCCATCCTGACTCCCCAGGCGAGATTTCCACCCCTTAATGATGATCACCGCCGGAGCTCCGCTCTCAAGCAGCCGTCTCCATCGGCTGTCCAGCCACGCCCCCCTACTGCGCAGCCGACTGATTCATTTTTATACATGTCAGCCAGTCTACAGAGTCGATGGACTGACGCACTCTTTTGTCTGTGACAAAACCTCCAGCGGCACTGATCGTCCTTTCAGAAAGCATGCTGGATGAAGGGCAACCTAGTAGCTGCATAGCATATTGGCTAAATTCTGACCAGTGATCCAATCTCAACACCCAGTAAGCCAGAAGATCATCTGCTACAAGGGTATCCAAGTCTGCCCTTGACCCTAGGTAGTCCTGCACCATATGCTGAAGACGCTGGCAATGGGTGCCTACATTTGACGTCCCTGGCCATCGTGGACTAAAAAGATTTAAAAATTCAGTCAGTCAGTCAGTCAAGCGGCCCTGGCCTTCACCACTATTCCTCTGATCATCCGCAGCCTCAGAAGCACGTGTCTCATCACTTGGTAACCTACCAGTGCCTGGAAAGGTGTTACACAAGTGTCACTTTAGAACATCCTCAAGATTTTTCATCCTGTGCTCCCTCTGTGCGGGCAGGATGAGCTCTGCAACTTTACCCTTGTATCGTGGATCAAGAAGGATTGCCAACCAGTAATAATCCCTCTCCTTGATAGCAGGGGTCCTTTAGCAGGCTTTGCATTATAAGGGAGCCCATGCAGCGTAGCTTGGAGGTGGCATTAGCTTCAGAGTCTTCCTGGTCAATAAGGATGACCCCATCGTGCACTTCCTCCTCCCAGCCACGCACTAGCCCTTGTATTTCTGGGCACACAAAACCCTCCCTTGAGGAATCCCCACCTACTTAAATATTCCTCATCATCATCCTCCTCCCGTCTTATCTGAGTAGGACCCGCTGGAATACTGTCTGCGAAAAGACTGGGGCCTTGAGAGCTAGGGAAGGCCTCCTCTTCCTTCGGCTGCTCTGCCTCCAGAGCCACAACTATAATTCCCCGCAGATTGTGCTCCACCAGTAACACTAAAGGAATTGTGTCACTGATGCATACACTGTCCCTGCTCACCATCCTCATTGCCTCCTCAAATGGTGACAGTACAGTGCATGCATCCTTGATCATCAGCCACTGTGGGGGGGGAACCAAGTGGACCTGAACCAGTCCTTGTACTCACACAGGTACTCCTTGATGGCCCTCTGCTGCTTGGGCAAACGCTGCAGCATTGCTAATGTCGAGTTCCACCTGGTGGGCATGTCACAGATCAGACGGTATGTGGGAAGGTGGAATTCTCTTTGAATTTCTGCCAGGCGAACGTGGCTGCAGACTTTTCTGGCCTGGCTGAGAAGCTCTGCCAGCCCTGGGTACTTGGTTAGGAAACACTGTACCACTAGATTTAGGGCGTGTGCTAGGCATGGTACATGCGTCAATTTACCCTTGCCTAGGGCAGAGAGAAGGTTGCTGCCATTATCTCAGACCATCATTCCCAGCTGAAGCTGGCGTAGTGTTAAACATCTCTGCACCTGGCCCTGCAGAGCTGACAGAATTTCGGGCCCGTTGTGGCTCCTGTCCCCTAAACAAACCAGCTCAAGCACAGTATGGCTTCTTTTTGCTTGAGCCATTGCGTAAACCCTGTCAGGCGTCGGTTTAACTGCCACTTCGCCAGAGACACAGAAGGAGGAGGAGGTGGAAGAGGGAGAGGTGGTGGTGGTGGAGCAGACAGACCTCATACAAGCAGCTTTCTGGAGGCGTGGTGGATGAACAAGCTCCAGCACAGAGCCCCGTCTTGGATCCCTCCCAGCTACAATCAGAGTTACCCAATGTGCCGTGAAGGAAATGTAACGACCCTGTCCATGCTTGCTGGACCACGTGTCTAAAGTCACATGCACCTTGCTGCTGACTGCCTTTCCCGATGACTCGTAACATTGTCTTCCACATGCTGGTATAGTGCTGGAATGGCCTTGCGTGAAAAGTAATGGCGTTTTGGAACCTGCCACTGTGGTACAGCACATTCACGGAAGGGAGCAGAGTCCACCAGCTGGAAAGGCAGCAGCAGCAATGCGAGTAATTTTGCTAAGCTGGCATTTAGACGCTGTGCTTGGGGATGGTTGGGACTATATTTTTTCTTACGCTGCAGCAGCTGCGGCAACGTAATCTGACTGCGTAAATCTTCAACTGATGGCATGCTGTCACATTGTGAGGAAGGACCTGCTGGTACATCCATTACTGTAGCATCATCCCTGTCGGTGGAAGTTGTAGGCAATGACATGGCAGGACATACAGTGGGGGTAGAGACAGATGAGGAGGAGGAGGACCTACGCAAAGTTTTGCACCAACGGGATGTGTGGCAGGAGGTCATATGTCGCCTCAAGCACGTGGTACCCAAGTGTCCGGTGTCTTTCCCACGCTTCAGCCTCCTCTGACAGATTACAAATAGCAACGGTGGATTCTGCTGCACATTTCTTAAAGAACTCCCAGCAGACAGCAGAGTTCCTGCATGTGTGCTTTGAGACAACAGCGCTCTGCACCGGAGCAGCTCTGACATCTGATGCCTTGGACTGGCTAGTGCTACAGTTGGTCATAGAGGATGTAGTGCCTCGTGTTTGCTGTGCCACCTCCTCCTCCTCCTCCCCCTCCCCCTCACTTGATTCCTCTGTTCGATCTGGCACCCAGGTGAAGTCAGTATCATCATTGTCATCATCACCCCCTATCTCCTCATCACTGGAGCCAACTTGGCAGTATGCTGCAGCTGCTGGGGCAACAGGAGTGCTAGTTATTTGTGTCACTGGCACCCCCTTCCTCTAGGTTGATTATACTCCCTTCCTCAACCTCAGAGATTGAATCAGAGCACTGTACTTGCTGCGCATCCTCAAGCAGCATGTCACTCTCATTGTAGTCAAACAATTCAGCTGACTCCTCCGTGTGTGATAGCGAGGCTACGGCAGGAGTAGCTGTGGACATGGAGGCTGCATTAGATGCTTTGGCAGCTGAGGTGGACTGTAAAGCACTAGAAGCCTTCCTGGCAGAGGACTCAGAGAATGAGGATGGCCTGGTTAGCCAATCCACCAAGTCCTCTGTATGTTGCTGCTGCTTAAGACGGCCAGCACCAGTTAGAAAAGACAAGCGTGCTCCTGCAGAGGATGCACCACGTCCACCACGACCAGAGGCACAGCCTCCTGACACAGGGGCTGCTTGCCCTCTTATCTGTGGCTGGGAGCGTCTGCCTGTCCTTTTTGTTCTTTCAGACATGGTGAGTGATATATAGATTAAATATATACATCACTCTGATTCAACTCTGGTATAAAGATTAAAGATTTACAGAACTCTTGTATAACTCAGTGAGACAACCTCATAGGCTAGCTAGCAGCTAGTGACAAAACACAGATTACAAGTCTCAGAAACCTCCTATAAATCAGTGAGACCCCCTGATGGGTGGCAGCCAGTGAGAACACACGGATTATAACAATTCCCAAATATTTTGTATAAATTAGTGACCCCCAAAATACTGCGTGGTACTGGCTGTGTGACAAGACACAGATCACCTCAATTCCCAAATATTTTGGAGAAATTAGTGACCCCCAAAATACTTGCTGGGACTGAGCACAAAGATTACAACAATTCCCAGATATTTGGTAGAAATGAGAACCCCCCCAGACCCCCCCCCCAGTGGCATGACAGACCGGCAGTAAGAACACACAACAACAATCTCCTATGAAATCTCCTCTCAAATGCGTGCAGAAGCGCTGCGTGGAAACCTTATATAGTGTGCTGCGGGACAAATATGCCCAATCAGGACTCTGAGCCGTGATTGGCATACTGTTGAAGCTGTCTTGCACCACACCTGTGGTCAGGTGCAAGGCTGTAGCCAATTGCAAGCTTCAGGCCAGTGGAAAAGTGCATTGTGGTGCGTTGTGGTGCATTATTGGCGAACACGCGGCGAACACCCAGAAATGTTCGTAGTTCACGAACATGCTTACATGCTATGTTCGATGCGAACTCAGAACCGATCGAACCGATCAGCTCATCCCTAATCACCAGACGCTGGGTGTCATCCCTGGTGATTGCTCTGCCAGGCCTCTACTGCAACTGTCTTTAGCTCCTGCTTGTTCTTGAGGCACTTTCCCATCAGTTTTGTCTTCAGCAAGTGAAATGCATGCTCAATGGGATTCAGGTAAGGTGATTGACTTGGCCATTGCATAACATTCCACTTCTGTCCCTTCAAAAACTCTTTGGTTGCTTTTGCAGTATGCTTTGGGTCATTGTCCATCTGCACTGTGAAGCGCCGTCCAATGAGTTCAGCAGCATTTGGCTGAATGTGAGCAGATAATATTGCCCAAAAAAATTCAGAATCCATCCTGCTGCTTTTGTCAGCAGTCACATCATCAATAAATACACGAGAACCAGTTCCATTGACAGCCATACATGCCCACGACATGACACTACCACCACCATGCTTCACTGATCAGGTGGTATGCTTAGGATCATGAGCAGTTCCTTTCCTTCTCCATACTCTTCTCTTCCCATCACTCTGGTACAAGTTCATCTTGGTCTCGTCTGTCCATAGGATCTTATTCCAGAACTGTGAAGGCTTTGATAGGTGTTTGTTTGGCAAACTCAAATCTGGCGTTCCTGTTTTTGAGGCTCACCAAAGGTTTACATCTTGAGGTCAACCCTCTGTATTCACTCTGGTGAAGTCTTCTCTTGATTGTTGACTTTTACACACATACACCTACATCCTGGAGAGTTCTCTTGATCTGGCCAACTGTTGTGAAGCGTGTTTTCTTCACCAGGGAAAGAATTCTTCGGTCGTCCACCACAGTTGTTTTCAGTGGTCTCCCGGGTCTTTTGGTGTTGCTGAGCTCGCCGGTGCGTTCCTTCTTTTTGAGAATGTTCCAAACAGTTGTTTTGCCCACGTCTAATGTTCTTGCTATCTCTCTGATGGGTTTGTTTTGTTTCTTAAGCCTAATGATGGCTTGCTTCACTGATAGTGACGGCTCTTTGGATCTCATCTTGAGAGTTGACAGCAACAGATTCCAAATGCAAATAGCACACTTGAAATGAACTCTGGGCCTTTTATCTGCACATTGTAATTGGAGTAATGAGGGAATATCACACACCTGGCCATGGAACAGCTGAGAAGCCAATTGTCCCATTACTTTTGGTCCCTTAACAAGTGGGAGGCACATCTGCAAACTGCTGTAAGTCCTACGCCGTTCACCTGAGTTGGATGTACATACCCTCAAATTAAAGCTGACAGTCTGCAGTTAAAGCACATTATTTGTTTCATTCCAACTCCATTGTGGTGGTGTATAGAGCCAAAGATGTTAGAATTGTGTCAATGTCCCAATATTTCTGGACCTGACTGTATACACATGACTGGCAAAATATATAGAGCCAATATACCAAACTTTTAATAGCAGCTATACCTATAAGCCACCTCCCTTAGGTGCACCGCAATAGACAGAACAACCACAGTAGAAAATGGAGGAAAGCGCTCATCAAATCCTTGGTCATACAGTAAAATCACCAACATTAGATAGGTGCACAACACAGTGTGCATCATATCCTAGAGCAGTGGTTCCCAAACACGGACCTTAAGTACTCCCCGTAACCTTAGGGAAATGCAGACAATCCTGCACTCGCTCAGCAGCTAATCATATCACCTGTGCTCTGCTTCAAATAACTGAAAAACTTCACCTGTTGGGAATACTTGAGGACCGCGATTAGGAACCACTGTAATAGAGAATGTATCAAATGATCACCATATATGTGCATAAATAATTTTCGGTGCCGATTCAACACAAAATGAAAATAAAACATTCACCCTCACATGTAAACACAACAAATATTACCCAATAAATACATGTGAAATAAAAACCAAAGGACAATAATAATGCGAAACAGCATGATACGCAGCACTTGCAGTAAAACTACAGCAAACAGTTCACTCGCATAGGTTAGAGCCTGAATAGTAAAGGCTCAATATTGCAGCATTGAGTCCCTTTAAGGATGACCCCGTCCCGCTTGTATATTTTTCCTTAACAGCAGAATATCATGCAGAGATAAAAAAACAGAGCATAACCAGCAGATATATCGCACATGATATATAGGAGTGAACTCACGTGGTCCTGAGCCTGGAATTCTACCGACTCGGTAATGGCAACAGTGGGCGCCTTCAAGTGGAAACACCAGTCCCCGTTGATGACTGCAACAAACTTCGTTCCAGACTATGTGCATATAAAATGATTTTATTCCATAGCAAACCTGCCACCAAAACACATTTCATCTTCCGGCTTCATCAGTTCGTCGATATTAAAAACAATTGCTCCCTTTCCCACATATATACCTCCTGTGGACGTATCCATAACATGCGTACATCGTAATCAATTTGTCCATAAAGACCAGGGCCGGTGCAAGCATTTTTGTCTACTCAGGCGAAGATGTGTTTTGGTGCCCCCCCCCCCATCCGTGTCATGCCTATCGGGAGTATTTGGTGTCATCTCACAGACCATAAAGGACGCTGAACGTTGCTCTTGCACAGACAATCTCTAGCAGTGGTCTGAGTCACTGATTAATTGGGTGAACACTCCTGTGCCACAGTGCCAATCTATGCTGTGCCTGGTGGTGCCCCTTCTGTGCCACAGTGCCAATATCAACAATATATTACCAATGCCACAGCTTCCCTACCTTACCACTCTCTCACTCTTTTGTTATGGAGGGCCTGTGGCTGTCTTTCTCATTTTGGGCCACCCGCATCCAGTCAACTGTACAGCAGGATCCTCTTCTCAGGACGTCAGGGTACAGTCGACGCCTGCCACAATTACTGCTAGGGAGTCAGGGTACAGGGTGGTGGAGATTGCGCCCTGCTGACATCATTGGCAGGGCCGCCCGGTTCGCCACCATCTTGGTGGAGACAGTCTGTAGATAATGCCCCACTGGGAGGCTATTCCAACAGTGATGTAGAAAGGTAGTAGATACATGGAATAGCCTCCCAGTGGGAGCAGTAACAACGATATAAAAAGGGTAGTAGATACATGGAATAGCCTCACAGTGGGGGCAGTAACAGTGATATAGAAAGGTAGTAGATACATGGAATAGCCTCCCAGTGGGAGCAGTAACAGTGATATAGAAGGGGTAGTAGATACTGTCCCCCCACTGTGAGGCTATTCCATGTAACAGTGATATAGAAAGGTAGTAGATACATGGAATAGCCTCCCAGTGGGAGCAGTAAGCGATATAGAAGGGTAGTAGATACTGCCCCCACTGTGAGGCTATTCCATGTAACAGTGATATAGAAAGGGTAGTAGATACTGCTCCACTGCGAGGTTATTCCATGTATCTACTACCCTTTCTATATCACTGTTACATTGATAGCCTCACAGTGGGGGCAGTAACAGTGATATAGAAAGGGTAGTAGATACATGAAATAGCCTCTCAGTGGGCAGTAACAGTGATATAGAAGGGTAGTAGATACATGGAATAGCCTCCCAGTGGGGGCAGTAACAGTGATATAGAAAGGGTAGTAGATATATGGAATAGCCTCCCAGTGGGAGCAGTAACAGTGATATAGAAAGGGTAGTAGATACATGGAATAGTCTCACAGTGGGGACAGTAACAGTGATATAGAAAGGGTAGTAGATACATGGAATAGCCTCCCAGTGGGAGCAGTAACAGTGATATAGAAAAGGTTAGTAGATACTGCCCCCACTGGGAGGCTATTCCATGTATCTACTACCCTTTCTATATCTGTAAGGAGCAGCAGGAGGCAGCACATGGCCCAGGCTCTGCTGCATCTTTCCGGTGCGCCCTCCCTGTCATCAGCCCAGCCCGGAAGTGAAACAAGCAAGCAGCTGCTCCAGCCACAAGAGGGAGGGGGGAGATAATTTACACAATGGGCGGCGCTAGAACCAAATCCCCGGCCAGCAGTGACCGGGGAACAGGATTCTGGCGCCCCCCAGTTTGGCACCAGGCCAGCACAGTAAGGCGGCCGCCTGTGTCGCCTTACATTAGCGCCGGCCCTGGCTGCAAGGTGCAAGTGATGGACTGCAAGGTGCGAGTGATGGACTGCATGGTGAGAGTGATGGACTGCATGGTGAGAGTGATGGACTGCATGGTGAGAGTGATGGACTGCATGGTGAGAGTGATGGACTGCAAGGTGAGAGTGATGGGCTGCAAGGTGAGAGTGATGGGCTGCAAGGTGAGAGTGATGGGCTGCAAGGGAAGAGTGATGGAGTGGTGAGAGTGATGGACTGGTTGTGTCAGTGAGTCGGGTGGTCGGTTTCCCTAAATAGGAATGTCTTTAGGGGAAAGTCTGACAGTACGAGGGAGAGTGTTCCAGAGGATGGGGGCTGCGCGTGAAAAATCCTGCAGTCTATCATGGGAAGAGGTGATGCAGGGAGAAGCTAGGCGCAGGTCACTGTTTGATCTTAGGGAGCGGGCTGGGGTGTATTTGGTGATTAGTGAGGTCAGGTAGTGGGGAGCTGAGTTAGTGAGGGTTTTGTAGGTCAGGGTAAGGATTTTGAATTTAATTCTGCAGTGGATGGGGAGCCAGTGAAGGGACTCGCAGAGGGGAGCAGCAGAGACCGAGCGGCGGGTGAGGTGGATGAGCCTGGCAGAGGCATTCAGAATGGATTGTAGGGGGAGAGGTGGGAGAGAGGGAGGCCAGCAAGAAGATTATTACAATATTCAAATCAGGAGATTACAAAGTAGTAGATACATGGAATAGTCTCACAGTGGGGACAGTAACAGTGATATAGAAAGGGTAGTAGATACATGGAATAGCCTCCCAGTGGGAGCAGTAACAGTGATATAGAAAAGGTTAGTAGATACTGCCCCCACTGGGAGGCTATTCCATGTATCTACTACCCTTTCTATATCACTGTTACTGTCCCCACTGGGAGGCTATTCCATGTAACAGTGATATAGAAAGGGTAGTAGATACATGGAATAACCTCCCAGTGGGGGCAGTAACAGTGATATAGAAAGGGTAGCCCCAGTGGGTGCAGCAACAGGGATATAAATGTGAAAGATCTCTGTAGTAAACGCTGCTGTGAAGTAGAAGCTTCTGTGTTTAACTCTTGCTGGACCAGGTATCTGAGCACCACATTACAATGTGCTTCAGCTGTGTTTTAATGCCATTCTTCCTGCTGCTATAAAGGTCCTTTATACTTTGCAGCACATTGACAGATCATACAGAGCAGCAGGGAGGATGGCATTAAAACACAACTAAAGTAAATTGCAGTGTGGTGCTCAAATAGCTGATCCAGCAGTAGTTAAAAACCAAACGCTCCTCCTTCACAGCAGGAGAGTGTGTGAGTGTAGGAGGGGGTGTCACCAGGGCCGCCATCAGGGCATTACGCCCATTACTGCCGTAAGGGGCCCGGGCCCGGTGGGGGCCCGGGCCGCCGGGGCCTGGGGGGAGGATCCCGGGCCCCCGACGGCAGCGGCGTCGCCCTTTAACAGCTCCGGTATCGGACTCGATGAGTCCGAATCCGGAGCTGTGTCCCTGCTGCTGCTGCAGGAGCCGGTGGAGACTGAGACACTGTGTCTCCTCCGGCTCCTGGCAGCTTCACTTCCTGGCTGGGCGGGGCCAAGCAGCGTGTGAGGGGCCTCCCAAGCACGTTGCTTTGGCTCCGCCCCTCCACTCAGTGAAGCTGCGCGCCGGAGCTGGAGGGACCAGGAAGAAGACAGAAGAAAAGAAGAGAAGAAAATTAAAGAAAAGGTGAAGAAAAAGAGAGCTGAAGACAGAAGAAAAGAAGATAGAAGACAGCGAGTGGTGAGCCAGGGCCCAGACCCAGACCCCAGGCCCCTAGATCCAAACCCAGGGCCCAGACCCCAAGGCCCAGACCCCAAGGCCCAGACCCCTAGGCCCAGACCTCTAGGCTCAGACCCAGGGCCCAGACCCAGGACCCAGACCCCAAGGCCCAGACCCAGGGCCCAGACCCCAAGGCCCAGACCCCAAGGCCCAGACCCCTAGGCCCAAACCCATGGCCCAGACCCCAAGGCCCAGGACCCAGACCCTAGGGCCCAGACCCTTAGGCCAGACCCAGGGCCCAGACCCCAAGGCCCAGACCCCTAGGCCCAAACCCAGGGCCCAGACCTCTAGGCTCAGACCCAGGGCCCAGACCCAGGACCCAGACCCCTAGGCCCAGACCCCAAGGCCCAGGACCCAGACCCTTAGGCCCAGACCCCAAGGCCCAGACCCCTAGGCCAAACCCAGGGCCAGACCCCTAGACCCAAACCCAGGGCCCAGACCCCAAGGCCCAGACCCAGGGCCCAGACCCCAAGCCCAACCCAGGGCCCAGACCCCAAGGCCCAGGACCCAGACCCCTAGGCCCAGACCCCAAGGCCCAGACCCCTAGGCCCAGGGTCCAGACCCCTAGGCCCAGGGCCAAGACCCAGGGCCCAGACCCAGGGCAAATGCCCAGACCCCAAGACCCAAACCCAGGGCCCGGACCCAGGGCCCAGACCCTATATGGCCCAGACCCAGGGCAAAGGCCCAGGGCCCAGACCCAGGGCCCAGACCCCTAGGCCCAAACCCATGGCCCAGACCCCAAGGCCAGGACCCAGACCCTAGGGCCAGACCCCAAGGCCCAGACCCAGGGCCCAGACCCAGGACCCAGACCCCTAGGCCCAGACCCCAAGGCCCCGACCCTAGGGCCCAGGGTCCAAACCCTTAGGCCCAGACCCAGGGCCAGACCCCAAGGCCCAGACCCCTAGGCCAAACCCAGGGCTCAGACCCCCTAGACCCAAACCCAGGGCCAGACCCCAAGGCCCAGACCCAGGGCCCAGACCCCTAAGCCCAAACCCAGGGCCCAGACCCCAAGGCCCAGGACCCAGACCTCTAGGCCCAGACCCCAAGGCCCAGACCCAGGGCCCAGACCCCAAGGCCCAGACCCTAGGGCCCAGACCCTAGGGCCCAGGGTCCAGACCCCTAGGCCCAGGGCCAAGACCCAGGGCCCAGACCCAGGGCAAATGCCCAGACCCCAAGACCCAAACCCAGGGCCCGGACCCAGGGCCCAGACCCTATGGCCCAGACCCAGGGCAAAGGCCCAGGGCCCAGACCCAGGGCCCAGACCCCTAGGCCAAACCCATGGCCCAGACCCCAAGGCCCAGACCCCAAGGCCCAGACCCCTAGGCCCAGACCCCTAGGCCCAGACCCCAAGGCCCAGGACCCAGACCCTAGGGCCCAGACCCTGGGCCCAGACCCCCTAGGCCCAGACCCTAAGGCCCAGACCCCCTAGGCCCAAATCCAGGGCCCAGACCCTAAGGCCAGACCCAGGGCCCAGACCCTAAGGCCCAGACCCAGGGCCCAGACCCCCTAGCCCAAACCCAGGGCCCAGACCCTAGGGCCCAGACCCTAAGACCCAGGGCCCAGACCCCTAGGCCAAACCCAGGGCCCACCCCTAGGCCAAACCCAGGGCCCAGACCCCAAGGCCCAGACACCAAGGCCCAAATACAGACCCAGGGCCCAGACCCTAGGGTCCAGACCCCATACCCAGGGCCCAGACCCCAAGGCCCAGAGCCAGGGCCCAGACCCCAAGGCCCAGACCCAGGGCCCAGATCCTAGGACCCAGACCTCAAGGCCCAGGGACCAGACCAGGGCCCAGGCTAGACCCCAGGGACCAGACCTCAGGGCCCAGACCTCAGGGACCAGACCTCAGGGACCAGACCCCAGGGACCAGACCCCAGGGACCAGACCCAGGGCCCAGGCCCAGACCCAGACCCAAAGGCCATCATACACAGCCCGTTTCTGTGAGATTTATTGCTGTGGATTCTGTGATATGTTCAGACACACCGCTCATTACTGTGAGTTTTATTGCTGTGGATACTGTGATAAGCTAATACACACTGCACATTACTGGGAGTTTTATTGCTGTGGTGCTATGTTACGTCCTTTTTTTTTTTGAAGGGGGAGAAAAGCTGTTAGAGGTTGAGGGGGGGGGCCCTGGGGGGCCCCATCGTGAGGTTTAGTAAGGGGCCCCATCATTTCTGATGGCTGCCCTGGGTGTCACTATCTCGGCAGGCAGTGTGATCACTCACCTCCTGTCCTGGTTGTTATCTTTGTTGCTGAGCAGGGCTGGTCATACCTCCGGGCTCTATCTGCTGTAAGGAGCAGCAGGAGGCAGCACATGGCCCAGGCTCTGCTGCATCTTTCCGGTGCGCCCTCCCTGTCATCAGCCCAGCCCGGAAGTGAAACAAGCAAGCAGCTGCTCCAGCCACAAGAGGGAGGGGGGAGATAATTTACACAATGGGCGGCGCTAGAACCAAATCCCCGGCCAGCAGTGACCGGGGAACAGGATTCTGGCGCCCCCCAGTTTGGCACCAGGCCAGCACAGTAAGGCGGCCGCCTGTGTCGCCTTACATTAGCGCCGGCCCTGGCTGCAAGGTGCAAGTGATGGACTGCAAGGTGCGAGTGATGGACTGCATGGTGAGAGTGATGGACTGCATGGTGAGAGTGATGGACTGCATGGTGAGAGTGATGGACTGCATGGTGAGAGTGATGGACTGCATGGTGAGAGTGATGGACTGCATGGTGAGAGTGATGGACTGCATGGTGAGAGTGATGGACTGCATGGTGAGAGTGATGGACTGCAAGGTGAGAGTGATGGGCTGCAAGGTGAGTGATGGGCTGCAAGGTGAGAGTGATGGGCTGCAAGGGAAGAGTGATGGAGTGGTGAGAGTGATGGACTGGTTGTGTCAGTGAGTCGGGTGGTCGGTTTCCCTAAATAGGAATGTCTTTAGGGGAAAGTCTGACAGTACGAGGGAGAGTGTTCCAGAGGATGGGGGCTGCGCGTGAAAAATCCTGCAGTCTATCATGGGAAGAGGTGATGCAGGGAGAAGCTAGGCGCAGGTCACTGTTTGATCTTAGGGAGCGGGCTGGGGTGTATTTGGTGATTAGTGAGGTCAGGTAGTGGGGAGCTGAGTTAGTGAGGGTTTTGTAGGTCAGGGTAAGGATTTTGAATTTAATTCTGCAGTGGATGGGGAGCCAGTGAAGGGACTCGCAGAGGGGAGCAGCAGAGACCGAGTGGCGGGTGAGGTGGATGAGCCTGGCAGAGGCATTCAGAATGGATTGTAGGGGGAGAGGTGGGAGAGAGGGAGGCCAGCAAGAAGATTATTACAATATTCAAATCAGGAGATTACAAAGGTGAGTAGGCTGGCTGACTCCTTCTACTGAAGAATAATGGTGGCACCATTATTTGAAGCTTCTACTGCCCCTTTTTGAATATTGCTTCTCTGGATAGCTGAAGTTCACCTTAGTTGCACCATTGGCTATTTTTACTGTTGTATGCAACTATGGTGAACTTTGGCCAAACACAGGTGCTTGGTGAACATTAACCCCTTAGGTTCCAGTTATTAAAATTTCGTTGTAAGTAGTTTTCCAGATTATATGCCAAATATTATCAGAAATTTAAAAAAATAATAAAAATAAAAGTACTGTAATATATAAGTATATACATATATTCTCGGCGTAGCAGTACCCGACTAGTCTAAATGCCACCCTTTCACTGCTATACAAATATGGTTCTTTGAAGCCTTCACATGGATGTAGGGTTCTATGGGGAGCAGACCCCAATATTCTCCTTTATTGCTATTAAAGTGTCAAAGACGCTTCCACCCAGTGTCCTCCTATGACATTTGGGATCCTACTCCCGCAACCCAGAAGTGGAATGTTTATTGCACATCACGTGGATTTGCGTCTTTCCACTGATGCCCGTATTCCTACAGCGGTGGCCGTTACGGATGTGCAGTGAGCACCATCTTTCAAGATCCTTTGCTTTTTTTCTATATCATATCGCTAAGCAATACTGCATCGTAAAGTCCGATAATGTGCTCAGGATACACTTCCCCATCTAGAGAGAACCGGGTATGCAAGTGCACACAATAAATGTGCACGTGCTCCCAAAAAAAAATATTAATGTGGAAAAGGAGACCTGGTAATATTTTATAAGAACACATACAGTAATCGCTGAAGACAACCAAAAATAATGGCTCGATAATGATAATAGAACCTATTTACGTGCAAAAGATAAATAAGATATAAAGGGAGGAAAGGGGGGTTTGTGAGGGTCCTGAGGACAAACAACAGCACTAGTGGCCTGCTCTACGGTGGAGCCCGCTCACGTCTCACAGAGACAACTCGGAATTTCTGGGAAGTGTAAGCATCTTCTGCAACTATAAAGTTTATTATTTGTTGTGTGGAGGCTTTTAATCGATATTTTTTCCCCCCTCCTCCGCAACTTAGATGAGTAGATATATAGCCCTTCCCATGATATGTTAATCTGTATTTTTGTGGTTTTTTTTTTAATATCTTGCATTTTATTACTTTGTATTTCTGTAACCACTCAATGTTCTTGAACCCAGGACATACTTGAAAACGAGAGAAATCTCAATGTATTCTTCCTGGTAAAATCCTTTCCAAATAATGGCTCAGACGGAGCCTAAACATCAGTCTGTTTATAAGTTGACTAAATAAAAGATAGGATTTAAATTATGTCTCTACTCCGTTGTATCTTTTTGGATGCTACACCCAGACTCCTACAGCTATTGTGTCTGATATTTTGTGTGTTTTGTTTCTCTCTTAGTAATCTGTAAAAAAAAATTAAAGTGCAGAAAAACAAAGCATTGTAAAAGGGGCCTTTAAAATGCAAAGGAAAAGACAAACTGTTACAAAAACAATATGTATAAGTTCCATTAACTTTTTGGAGGCATGGATGTAAACTCCTATGAGCAGGGCCCTCTACACCTCTTGTTTCCATCCTATGTCCCTTTATCTGAATCTTGTTCCCTTTGGTTATTGTAAAGTGCTGAGGAAACTGTTGGTGCTATATAAATGATGATAATAATTCAATGTTCTTGAACCCAGGACATACTTGAAAACAAGAGAAATCTCAATGTATCCTTCCTGCTAAAATCCTTTATAAATAAATAAATACATAATAAAAGAATGTCTTTAGAGACAGCCTGGCTGTGATGTGACTCAGCCCCACATTAACTCCCCCCCTATTTTCCTCAGAGCGGACACCTCTGGCAGAAGATCAGCGATAAAACACTTGTTCCTTGTAGCTGACAGGCCAGAGGTTACTGCTTGCCCTGATAGTGTGGATCATGCATTTAACCCTTTGTGTGCAGAACTAAATATGTGTAGCGGCTCCTGCCTCTCTCCAAATACAGTTATCTCCAGCTAAACCGCATTGAAAGAGTGCTCACTCAGTATCAGCTGGGATCACTTTTCGGCTGTCCTTTTCCACTGGTGTTTTGCTTTCGAGCCAAAACCGATAACCCCATTTTCAGCAGAAATGTATCAGTGGCCAAAATTGCAGTGCATCCCTGGGGAAAAAAAAATATACACACTATAGTGCAGTCTTCCTAAACATAACAGCATAGGAGGCACAGCATAGCATAGGACATTAGAGAGTCCACTCTTTTATCTACAATTCCCTGTAGCAGCTGCAAAGCTCAATTACTCCTCCTCTGCAGGCTGCAAACACACACTTTACCTAACCGGATCCCTAACCTTGCAGAGTGTAGTCGCTTGCTGGAAGGATGGAGGCCTTGGCGTAACGAGTTCAGTAGAAATTAGGGAGAGGTGACTGCCGGCATTTGCAGTTGAAGCAGAGCGAAGAGAACGAGGAGAATTATTATCATTTATATAACGTGCATCACTAAAATCTTTCCAAATTACACCCACATGCCAGCCAATCCCTATGCGTTATGCCCTTGTGCAAAAAAGCATCCGCGTCTCAAAAAGCCGGTGCATTATACACGTGACACAATCGCTCCCCATTATGCCCGCGACTTTGAGGGGAGGCCCCCTTTAACTGTAAGTAAAAGAGTACCTCTGTCTGGTGTTAAACACAGAATACTAATTTTCCCTTACTCTTATGGGTGTACGCGAAATAAAATACATGTATTACTATACCAAGTATACACAACGTATTACATACACAAATCTCCTCAATTAAGTCCGTATGCTGCTGCATACTCGAAAATACGGTACAATCTAAAATTTAGACTGTTTATGGTGCACGGCTGCCACCTAGTGTCCCATTCCTAGGGAAATCTTAATATACACAGTTTATAGGGAATAGGATTCCCCAAGGTGTATATACAGTCTTCGCTGCTTGCTCCGATTATCTTGGAGTTATACAATATTCCCTACCCTAGCTATAGTAATACATGTATTATATTGGGCATACGCATAGACACCCATACGTGTTACAGATAACTTGTATGCTGTGTAGCGCAGACAGAGGTGCCCTCTTTTATCTACAATTCCCTGTAGCACCTGCAAAGCTCAATTACTCCTCCTCTGCAGGCTGCAAACACACACGTTACCTAACCGGATCCCTAATTTGCAATAGGGCACCACTAAGGTCAGTGACATGCTGTTAGGTCAGTGGCTGGTGAGCCACTGGCTACTATCAGAGCCAGATATACACAGGTTATGTAAATTCAGGAGCTCCCCAGGATCTGGCTGCTCTCAGTGCTCACCAGCAACTGGCTGTTCTCAGTGTTCCCCAGGATCTGGGTGCTCTCAATGTTCCCCAGAATCTGGGTGCTCAGTATTCCCCAGGATCTACAAACAAGAAAAAAAACACAGGGTCAGGTAGCAGTATTTTTGCATGTTGACACAGTGACTTCCTATATTACAAACCGCCATGACAAAGAAGAAGAATTTTGGCATGTAAAAGATTACAAGGTGACCACCAGGAAGTGCCAGGGGGAGCATCACACTCAGCCAACATCACCAGAGAGAGAGAGTGCCAGAGGGTACATCACACTCAGTAGGGATGAGCTGTTCGGGTTCGGACGGTTCGGGGTTCGAAACAAACTTAGCCTGTTCGAGCAGATCGCGAACCCCGAACATTTCCGGGTGTTCGCCGCATGTTTGACCACAATGCATTTTCCCACTGCCTGAAGCTCGTAATTGGCTACAGCCTTGCACCTGACCACAGGTCTGGTGCAAGACTGGTTGAACACTATGCCAATCACTGCTCAGAGTCCTAATTGGGCAAATTTTGCCCAATCATAGGCTCACAGAGCTAAGTCCCGCAGCACACTATATAAGGTTTCCATGCAGCGCTTCTGCACGCATTTCAGAGGAGATTTCAAAGGAGATAGTTGTGTGTGTTGTTACTGCCGGTCTGCCACACTACTAGGGGGGTCTCATTTCGACCAAATATCAGGGAATTTAGGTGATGTGTGTCTTGTCACTGTGCCAGCAAGTTTTTTTGGGGTTTACAACTTTATTTAAAACATTTGTGTACTGAGGTGATTTTCTGGGTCTTGTCACACTGTGCCAGCAAGTCTTTTTGGGTCTCATTTATACCAAATATCAGGGAATTTAGGTGACGTGTGTCTTTTCACTGTGCCAGCAAATCTTTTTGGGGCTCACTAATTTCGTTAAAACACTTGTGAATTAAGGTGATCTGTGTCTCGTCATACAAACAGTACCACGCTGTATTTTGGGGCTCACTAATTTCTTTAAAACACTTGGGAATTAAGGTGATCTGTGTCTCGTCATACAAAAAGTACCACGCTGTATTTTGGGGCTCACTAATTTATTTAAAACACTTGGGAATTAAGGTGATCTGTGTCTCGTCATACATACAGTACCACGCTGTATTTTGGGGCTCACTAATTTATTTAAAACATTTGTGAATTAAGGTGATCTGTCTCTTGTCACTGGCTGCCAGCTATCAGTGTGTCTCACTGAGTTATACCAGAGTTATTTAAATCTTTATACCAGAGTTGAATCAGAGTTCTGTATATATTAATCTATATATCACTCACCATGTCTGAAAGAACAAAAAGGACAGGCAAACGCTCCCAGCCACAGATAAGAGGGAGAGCAGCCCCTGTGTCGGGAGGCTGGGTCTCTGGTCGTGGTGGACGTGGTGCATCCTCTGCAGGGGCACGCTTGTCCTTTCTAACTGGTGCTGGGCGTCTTAAGCAGCAGCAACATACAGAGGACTTGGTGGATTGGCCAACCAGGCTTCTAGTGCTTTACAGTCCACCTCAGCTGCCAAAGCATCTAATGCAGCCTCCATGTCCACAGCTACTCCTGCCTTAGCCTCGCTATCACACACGGAGGAGTCAGCTGAATTGTTTAACTACAATGAGAGTGACATGCTGCTTGAGGATGCGCAGCAAGTACAGTGCTCGGATTCAATCTCTGAGGTTGAGCAAGGGAGTATAATCAACCTAGAGGAAAGGGGTGCCAGTGATGACACACAAATAACTGGCACTCATGTTGCCCCAGCAGCTGCAGCATACTGCCAAGTTGGCTCCAGTGACGAGGAGATAGGGGGTGAAGATGACATTGATGATGATGAGGTCACTGACTCCACCTGGGTGCCAGATCGAACTGAGGAAGCAAGTGAGGGGGAGGAGGAGGAGGCACAGCAAACACGAGGCACAACATCCTCTGTGACCAACCGTAGCACTAGCCAGTCCAAGGCATCACATGTCAGAGCTGCTCCGGTGCAGAGCGCTGTTGTCTCAAAGAACACATGCAGGAACTCTGCTGTCTGGGAGTTCTTTAAGAAATGTGCAGCAGACCCCACCGTTGCTATTTGTAATCTATGTCAGAGGAGGCTGAAGCATGGGATAAACACCGGACACTTGGGTACCACGTGCTTGAGGAGACATATGAACAAGTGCCACACATTCCGTTGGGGCAAAACTTTGCGTAGGTCCTCCTCCTCCTCATCTGTCTCTACCCACACTGTATGTCCTGCCATGCAATTGCCTACAACCTCCACCGACAGGGATGATGCTACAGTAATGGATGTACCAGCAGGTCCTTCCTCACAATGTGACATCATCCCAGTAGCTGAAGATTTACGCAGTCAGATTACGTTGCCGCAGCTGCTGCAGCGAAAGAATAAATATAGTCCCAACCATCCCCAAGCACAGCGTCTAAATGCCAGCTTAGCAAAATTACTCGCATTGCAGCTGCTGCCTTTCCAGCTGGTGGACTCTGCTCCCTTCCGTTAATTTGCTGAATGCGCTGTAACACAGTGGCAGGTTCCAAAACGCCATTACTTTTCATGCAAGGCCATTCCAGCACTATACCAGCACGTGGAAGACAATGTTATCCAGTCCTTGGGAAAGGCAGTCAGCAGCAAGGTGCATGTCACTTTAGACACGTGGTCCAGCAAGCATGGACAGGGTCGTTACATTTCCTTCACGGCACACTGGGTAACTCTGATTGCAGCTGGGAGGGATCCAAGACGGGGCTCTGTGCTGGAGCTTGTTCATCCACCACGCCTCCAGAAAGCTGCTTGTATGAGGTCTGTCTGCTCCACCACCACCACCACCTCCTCCTCCTTCTCTGTCTCTGGCGAAGTGGCAGTTAAACCCACGCCTGACACGGTCTATGCAATGGCTCAAGCAAAAATATGCCATACTGTGCTTGACCTGGTTTGTTTAGGGGACAGGAGCCACACTGGGTCAGAAATTTTGTCAGCTCTGCAGGGGCAGAGATGGTTAACACCACGCCAGCTTGAGCTGGGAATGATCGTCTGCGATAATGGCAGCAACCTTCTCTCCGCCCTACGCAAGGGTAAATTGACGCATGTACCATGCCTAGCACACGTCCTAAATCTGGTGGTACAGCGTTTCCTAACCAAGTACCAAGGGCTGCCAGAGCTTCTCATCCAGGCCAGAAAAGTCTGCAGCCACTTCAGACGGTCATTCCCAGCAAGCGTTCGCCTGGCAGAAATTCTAAGAGAATTCCACCTTCCCACAAACCGTCTGATCTGTGACATGCCCACCAGGTGGAATTCGACATTAGCAATGCTGCAGCGTCTGCACAAGCAGCAGAGGGCCATCAACAAGCACCTGTGTGAGTATGGCACAAGGACAGGTTCAGGTCAACTTGGTTCCCCCCCCCCCGCAGTGGCTGATGATCAAGGATGCATGCACTGTACTGTCACCATTTGAGGAGGCAATGAGGATGGTGAGCAGGGACAGTGCATGCATCAGTGACACAATTCCTTTAGTGTTACTGCTGGAGCACACTCTGCAGGGAATTATAGATGTGGCTCTAGAGGCAGAGCAGCGGGAGGAAGAGGAGGCCTTCCCTAGCTCTCAAGGCCCCAGTCTTTCCGCAGACAGCATTCCAGCGGGTCCTACTCAGATCAGACAGGAGGAGGTTGAGGAGGAGGAGGGCTATTTAAGTAGTGGGTGCATTGAAGGTGGGGATTCCTCAAGGCAGGGTTTTGTGTGCCCAGAAACAGAAGGGCTTGTGCGTGGCTGGGAGGAGGAAGTGCACGATACGGTCATCCTCATTGACCAGGAAGACTCGGCAGCTAATGCCACCTCCAACCTACGCTGCATGGGCTTCCTAATCATGCAAAGCCTGCGAAAGGACCCCAGGATTTATGCTATCAAGGAGAGGGATCATTACTGGTTGGCAAGCCTTCTTGATCCACGATACAAGGGGAAAGTTGCAGAGCTCATCCTGCCTGCACAGAGGGAGCACAGGATGACAAAACTTGAGGACGGTCTAAAGCGAAACTTGTGTAACACCTTTCCAGGCACTGTTAGATTACCAAGTGCTGACACACGTGCTTCTGAGGCTGCAGGTGATCAGAGGAATAGCGGTGAAGGCCAGGGCCGCTTGACTGATGCATTCTTTTATTTTTTTTAGTCCTCGACGCCCAGGGACGTCAAATGTAGGCGCCCATTGCCAGCGTCTTCACCATATGGTGCAGGACTACCTAGGGGCAAGGGCAGACCTGGATACCTTTCCAGCAGATGATCCACTGGCTTACTGGGTGTTGAGATTGGATCACTGGCCAGAACTTAGCCAATATGCTATGCAGCTACTAGGTTGCCCTTCATCTAGCGTGCTTTCCGAAAGGACGTTCAGTGCCGCTGGAGGTTTTGTCACAGACAAAAGACAGACAAAAGAGTGCATCTGTCCACCGACTCTGTAGACCGGCTGACATTTATAAAAATGAATCAGTCCTGGATCAGCAGCTATCAATCCCTTGATGCTGGAGTAATGGAATAGATAGGGAATGTCGTCTTCTGCATTCACAAAACCTCCAGCACTGAACTCTTCCACAATACCACAAAAGGGAAGAAACCACTGTGGTACTCTGCAGAAGTGGCCATAATAGTGAAGAACAAAAAGATAGCATTCAATAAAAAAACTCAAAGTGAAGAAGATAGGCAAACCTATAAAATTAGGCAGAAAGAGGCAAAGCAATTTATAAGAGCTTCCAAAGCACACGCAGAAGAGAAAATAGCTCGGTCAGTAAAAAAGGGGGACAAAACATTTTTTAGATACATAAACGAGAAAAGAAAAGTAAAACAAGGATTAGTTAGATTAAAAACAAAGGAAGGAAGGTATGTAGAAGAAGATAAAAGTCTCGCCGACTGCCTCAATGAATATTTTTGTTCAGTCTTTGCAGAAGAAAAGGAAGGAAAGGGACCTCAGTTAGGAGAGAACACTAAAGAGACATTTACATATGAGTTTACAGAGGAGGAGGTTCTACAGCAGCTGTCTAAAGTAAAGACAAATAAGTCAATGGGGCCTGATGGGATCCACCCTAAATTATTAAAAGAGCTCAGTGATGTAATAGCAAAACCGTTAACAAGGATTGGTTAAATAAATCTGTTAACGGGAGTCGTCCCAGAAGACTGGAAATTAGCAAATGTTGTGCCCATTTACAAGAAGGGTAGTAGGGAGGAATCGGGGATCTATAGGCCAGTTAGTCTTACGTCAGTAGTGGGGAAATTAATGGAAACCATGTTAATGGAAAGGATTGTTGAACATCTAAAAACACATAGATTACAGGATCAGAAACAACATGGGTTTACCTCAGGGAGATCATGCCAAACTAATCTTATTGATTTTTTTGATTGGGTAACAAAAATAATAGACACAGGTGGTGCAGTAGAAATCGCTTATTTAGATTTCAGTAAGGCTTTTGATACTGTTCCGCATAGAAGGCTTATCAATAAATTGCAATCTTTGAGCCTGGATTCCAATATTGTTGAATGGATTAGGCAGTGGCTGAGTGACAGGCAACAGAGGGTTGTGGTAAATGGAGTTTATTCGGCACAAGGTCTTGTTACCAGTGGGGTACCTCAGGGGTCAGTACTTGGACCCATTCTATTTAATATTTTTATTAGTGATATTGCAGAAGGTATTAATGGAAATGTATGTCTTTTTGCTGATGACACAAAGATTTGCAACAGGGTTGACGTTCCTGGAGGGATCAGCCAAATGACAAATGATTTAGGTAAACTAAAAAAATGGTCGGAGTTGTGGCAATTGAGTTTTAATGTGGATAAGTGCAAGATAATGCACCTGGGACGTAAAAACCCAAGGGCTGAATATAGAATATTTGATACAGTCCTAACCTCAACATCTGAGGAAAGGGATTTAGGGGTCATTATTTCAGAGGATCTAAGGGTAAGTAGTCAATGTAATAGAGCAGCAGGAAATGCTAGCAGAATGCTTGGTTGTGTAGGGAGAGGTATTAGCAGTAGGAAAAGGGAAGTGCTCAATTCCACTGTACAGAGCACTGGTGAGACCTCACTTGGAGTAGTGTGCAGTACTGGAGACCGTATCTCCAGAAGGATATAGACATCTTAGAGAGAGTTCAGAGAAGGGCTACTAAAATGGTGTACGGCTTGAAGAAGAAAGGTTACCAGGAAAGTCTTAATGATCTTAAAATGTACAGCTTGGAAAAAAGACGAGACAGAGGAGATATGATAGAAACATTTAAATACGTAAAGGGAATCCACAAGGTAGAGGAAGGGAGTATATTTAAAAGGAAACAAAATAGCAAAACAAGAGGACATAGTCTTAGAGTAGAGGGGCAAAGGTTTAAAAGTAACATCAGGAAGCATTATTTTACTGAGAGGGTGGTGGATACATGGAACAGTCTTCCAGTTGAAGTGGTAGAGGCCAAAACCGTAATGGAATTTAAGCAGGCATGGGATGGGCATAAGGCTATCCTAAACAAAAGATAAATCCAGGTAAAGTATCCATGTAATTGGGCAGACTAGATGGGCCGAAAGGTTTTTATCTGCCGACATTTTTCTATGTTTCTATGGCCTGGCATTAAAGGCACAATATCTGGGTGCACTGACGCCCATTACCCCCAGATCAAAAACTTTTCAATATAGGACCACATGGTCCACCCCTGCACTCTGACACAATACCACAGAGGGGTTACTGTATGATGATACTTGATGGCCTGGCACTAAAGGCACAATATCTGGGTGTCAATATCACTGCCATTGACGCCTGTATCTGATTCATATCCTCAGAGGGGTTACGGTGTGACGGCACTGTTGCCGACGCTAAAAGCCCAATTTTAAAGCACCTGTTGTTACTTTCATCCAAAGCCTTCCTAAATTTCACAATAATTTAGCCCAAAAAAAACACAAAACCTTTTCTGTATGTCCTAAAAGGTCTTTTGATACAGGCTGCCGCCCCAAGCAGTTGTTTATGGATAGATTAAAGGAAAAGCATTTACCGTCATATGAAACGTAATTTTTTTGTTTTTAAGTGTTTCTATACAGTGGTGTTCAAAATTATTCAACCCCCACTGAAATTGAGTGTTTTGGCCAGTTTGACATTGATTTTGATCATTCAGTCATCTTGCTTACAATTAAATCAAAGAGGCACGTGTAGGTCAGACAAATATAACATAACATTTATAATGAAATAACCACAAATGTCTTTTCTGTGCTCACATTATTATCAGTTTTATTCAACCCCCAAGTGACATTCAATCTTAGTACTTAGTACAACATCCTTTTACAGTTATAACAGCTTTTAAACGTGAAGCATAGCTTGACACAAGTGTCTTGCAGCGATCTACGGGTATCTTCGGCCATTCGTCATGGGCAAAATCCTCCAGTTCAGTCACATTCTTAGGCTTGCACACTGCAACTGCTTTCTTTAAGTCCCACCAGAGGTTCTCAATCGGATTTAAGTCAGGTGACTGCGATGGCCAGTCCAAAATGTTCCAGCCTTTAATCTGCAACCATGCTCTAGTGCAGTGGTCCCCAACCCTGGTCCTCAAGGCCCACTAACAGGCCAGGTTTGCCAGATATCTGAAGCACAGCACAGGTGTTATGATTTGCTGCTCAGTGATTGCAGGATTCAGTCTGCTTTTCCCCATGGTGATCTGCAAAATCTGGCCTGTTAGTGGCCCTGAGGACCAGGGTTGGGGACCACTGCTCTAGTGGACTTGGAGGTATGCTTGGGATCATTGTCCTGTTGAAAGGTCCAACGTCTCCCAAGCCTCAGGTTTGTGACGGACTGCATCACATTGACATCCAATATCTCCTGGTACTGAAGAGAATTCACGGTACCTTGCACACGCTGAAGCTTCCCTGTACCTGCAGAAGCAAAACAGCCCCAAAGCATGATTGACCCCCCCGCCATGCTTCACAGTAGGCAAGGTGTTCTTTTCTTCATAGGCCTTGTTCTTCCTCCTCCAAACATAGCGTTGATCCATGGGCCCAAACAGTTCTAATTTTGTTTCATCAGTCCACAGAACACTATCCCAAAACTTCTGTGGTTTGTCCACATGACTTTTGGCATACTGCAGTCGACCCTTCTTATTCTTTGGAGACAGCAAGGGGGTGCGCCTGGGAGTTCTGGCATGGAGGCCTTCATTACGCAGTGTGCGCCGTATTGTCTGAGCTGAAACTTCAATACCCACATCTGACAAATCCTTTCTCAGTTCCTCAGCAGTCACACAGGGACTTTTCTCCACTCTACGCTTCAGGTAGCGCACAGCAGTCAAAGTCAGCATCTTCTTTCTGCCACGACCAGGTAGCGTTTCAACAGTGCCCTTTGCCTTGAATTTGCAAATGATGCTTCCTATGGTCTCTCTTGGTATGTTTAACATCTTTGCAATCTTCTTATAGCCATTGCCCTTCCTGTGAATAGTAATCACCTCTTCTCTTGTCTTCCTGGACCATTCTCTTGACCTCACCATGTTTGTAACCACACCAGTAAATGTCTAGAAGGAGCTGAGTATCACAGTCATTTTAAAGCTGCCTAATTGGTGCTTATTATGCTTTATTGCTGCTCCGTGACATCCACAGGTGTTTTCAATACCTGATTGAAAACACTTGAATGAACCTCTGTTCTTCAGAGTGGTAGTCTTTAAGGGGTTGAATAATTGTGTCAATGAAGAATTCACAAAAGAAACATTTACTACTGTATTACAAAACCAATTGATGTCATTTTAGTTGCATATGGTTCTTTAAAAAGTCCTTGTAGGATTTCATTCTGAATACAATTACAAATGTACACTAAATTCCCTAAAACCCTTTACCGCATTGGGGGTTGAATAATTTTGAACACAACTGTACATCCTAGAAATCCGGCACTTCACGGGCAGGTTATGGGGACCTCCTAGGCACAATATTTGAAGGAATTTTTCATTTTTATTTTTAACCCTTATTTCATGGAAAACTCCGACCCTTTAAAAACGTTATTTTTTAAAACTTTTTGTCCTTGTTTCCTGTCCCCCAGGGCACTACCCGGACCCCCATACACCTTTTATGGCAAATATGTAGCATATATGCCCTCTTGGAGGGCACTCTAAAAAAACAAATTTTCAGCCCCATTGACTTGCATGGGGGTTCGGGTTCGGTCCCGAACAAATGGGAAGTTCGAGTTCGGGCTTGAACCGAACTTGGGGAGTGTTCGGCTCATCCCTAACACTCAGCACCAGGAAAGGAGTGCCAGGGGGCACATCACACTCAGCAGTACCAGGAAGGGAGCGCCATGGGGCACATCACACTCTGTTAGATTTAAATTTCCTGTATGAATATAAATATCCTGTGTTGAAAAGCCGGTTCAGATAGAAAAGGTAGGGGGTCACAGGCCATTTTAAGTGTCAATTCTGCATGTAGACAGTTTTTCCTTCTATAGGATATGGCCTGTGGAATTTGTAGACGATTTCCTGTAAGTCTTTGTTACATGAAGTGCAGGAAAAAGTGCGCGAACATTGTAAGCAAGAGAAAACCCATCTCAACCATATATAGTAATCTTTGTTAGCTGTGATGGCCAAATTCTGATTTAGAAATGTATCTGTACTGATTAGCTGTTATATCACATTCCTGTGTGGGGTGGATACAATTTTTTGTCTACAACATACTTTTTCAATGGGTGCTGGAAATCTAATAAAGGTCTGGAGAGAACAAACACAACCAGATTTCTCTGAAACACAAACACAATCTTGGGATTGATTTTTTTTAAAGAGGTCTCCACCATGGCGTGTCGCAGCGTCTTTCTTCATTTTGATATATGAGAAAGACATGACAGACTTTTTGGGATTCCATATATGGTAATTATAAATAGGATATTGATTTGATTAGCTACATTTTTTCATTACACAGCAGGGAGCAGTGGCGTAACTAGAAACCTGAGGTCACCAGTGCAAGAAACCATGAAGGGCCCCCTCCCCCAAAAAGATCTATTATTTTACTCTTACCCCTGCAATATAAATTAAAAAAATAGTTTTGCCCCCAGCTCACATGGATATTTTTGCCCCCAGCTCACATGAACATATTGCCCCAAGCTCACATGGATATATTAGCCCCACAGCTCACATGGATATTTTTGCCCCCAGCTCACATGAATATTTTTGCCCCCCAGCTCACATGGATATTTTTGCCCCCAGCTCACATGAATATATTGCCCCTCAGCTCACATGAATATATTGCTCCTGAGCTCACATGGATATATATATTTGCCCCAGCTCACATGGGTATATTGACCACAGCTCACATGGATATATTGCCCCCCAGCTCACATGGGTATATTGACCACAGCTCACATGGATATATTGCCCCCAGCTCACATGGATAGGTATATATTGCCCCAGCTCACATGGATATATTGCCCCCAGCTCACATGGGTATATTGCCCCCAGCTCACATGGGTATATTGCCCCCAGCTCACATGGGTATATTGCCCCCAGCTCACATGGGTATATTGCCCCCAGCTCACATGGGTATATTGCCCCAGCTCACATGGGTATATTTGCTTCCAGCTCACATGGGTATATTTGCTTCCAGCTCTCACATGGGTATATTTGCCCCCAGCTCTCACATGGGTATATTTGCCCCCCGCTCACATGGGTATATTTGCCCCCCCGCTCACATGGGTATATTTGCCCCCCCGCTCACATGGGTATTTTGCCCCCCCGCTCACATGGGTATATTTGCCCCAGCTCACATGGATAGGTATATATTGCCCCAGCTCACATGAGTATATATTGCCCCCAGCTCACATGGGTATATTGCCCCCAGCTCACATGGGTATATTTGCTTCCAGCTCTCACATGGGTATATTTGCCCCCTGCTCACATGGGTATATTTGCCCCCCGCTCACATGGGTATATTGCCCCCCGCTCACATGGGTATATTTGCCCCCCCGCTCACATGGGTATATTTGCCCCCCCGCTCACATGGGTATATTTGCCCCCCGCTCACATGGGTATATTTGCCCCCCGCTCACATGGTATATTTGCCCATCGCTCACATGGTATAT